>PVKA01017978.1:0-44257 GCA_004027165.1 Ctenomys sociabilis | reverse complement strand
TGTAGACAACACTGTAATGTTCTAGATTCTTGTCTAGTTAGGAAGGTTGGGAATGTGATAGCCTGAAATTATTCAGGCTACCTTGGATTATTCATTACATCAGAAAATCAAGATTCTCAGGGTAGACAAGAATTTGTCTAACTCTTAAGTATATTTACTAAGTGCCCCTAATTTTTGTGGAATTGTGTATGCATGCATGTACATATGTAGTTTTGCTGTTTGGCTTTGATACACCAATGGGGTCACAAACAATAAAAAATCCTTCTATTCCATGGAAAACTCTTCCAAAAATTCAACCTGATAAAATATATCATTATTACCAACCTCTAGCTTAATGATTGCTTCGAGTCAGAGATGTAGTCCACATAAATTGTAGAATATTATCTAAGTTTTTGTCAGTGTTTTACACAAATGGTGTTGTAAGTGTATATAGTTCATTTTTGTGGCCAAGAATTTATATGCTAGTTACCTATTTCATAAAAAGTACCATGTTAGAGAATAACATGCCATGGAGATTTGATTTCTTGTAGGACATTAAATTACATTTCAGATTTCTGTCCAAAAAGATCACTGAGAGAAAGAGAAGGGAAGAAATAGGTAGAATGAAAATAAATGTTTCCTTTGACACAAGTAAATGTGTCAAGATGAAATGTTTGTAAAGTAAAATGACTTCTTGCCTGACAATTTTCTTGATAGAGTGTAAATAATGAAGCAATTTCAGCTTAACTAGTAGTGAGTCAGAAATTATAACTGGGAGAAATCCTGCAAGCAATTTGCTTTGCTTGAGTTGACCTTAGAAGGAATTCTCTTTAGGAAGTGAGTGATGTTGGCAGTTGTGGTAATGGCCAGCAAAAGCATTTGGGGTGGTAAAGGGAGGGTGGTCTCAGAGCTGCTTGGGCCTGAAGATAAACATTTCACAGGCTGGCCTACACATGATGCATCGTATCAGTGGAATTTTCTCGCTTTTGAATCTCTTTCAATGCCTTTGTATCTCCTACTAGAGTATCTTCTCCTCTCCCTCTGTCCCTTTCTGTTTAGGCTGTCTTTACCTTCCCCAAATGACTGTCATTAAAGAAGATCTAGTCTCCGAACACTTGTAATGAGAACATTCTAAGGAGCTTCTTATTTGTCTGTTTCTGAGGCTTGGAAAGAAACAGCTTGTGTAGAGGAATTTAAAAAAAAGGCATGGAGATACTGGGATCCATTGCTAGACATGGTGTCACCCCATGTGCTCCATTTTGGCCAATACCCTCATGTTCACTGAAAAGCTCTCCAGTAGAAAAGAAATGTTAACATCTTCTCAGAGCTTCCTTCTTTCACTTCACTATGAAAATGTACACCCTTTCTCTGAGCTATAAGATCCCAAATGTGAGATCCATCCACAACCACCTAGGCACTGCCACCCCTCCCCCTCCTCAGGCTTCTTCCTTAAACAGACCTTCCGGGGCACACCCTAAGGTCTGTGTCAAGACTATCTGATGTTGGGAGGGATAATCCAGTTTCTTTATGGTGGTGACTGAGGATAAATTGTTTTTAAGCCCTTGTGCCCGGTGTTTGCTTTGAGAGAGCTAGCTGCGTAGTGAGCATTATCACACTTTAAGCTTCAAAACAATAAATAAGATAGGGATTATTTTTATTCTTCCTTGTTTCTAGTCACCTCCTAACCCCATTTGTATCTGTTTTATCTGTTGCTTTTGGAGAGACAGTTTTTGAATAGAACAATAGTGACAGTTCTTCCAAGTTTCCAAGAGAGACTTTTTTTAGTATGTTCAGTTCAACTTCTCCATCTGTCTCTCATGAAAACTGTCGCCTTCCTTCCATTCCTTTCTATCCTCCCATTCCCATCTAGACTGTTAGTATCACAGTACATTCTAGAACTCTAGAAAATAAGAGAGCTAAGGTTCTTTGCCCTCTTGAAGCTCATATTCTTCTGGGCAAAGCCAGACAGACAATCAACAAGTAGCCAAATACACACACAAAAAAAATACAGACTGAAATAACTACTATAAAAATGTAAAAACTGATGAGAGTATATCTTCTCTCTCTCTCTCTCTCTCTCTCTCTCTCTCTCTCTCTGTGTGTGTGTGTGTGTGTGTGTGTGTGGTGTCTCCTGCCTAGATACCCAGATGGTCAGGGAAGGTCACTTTCTGGAGGGGACATTATGTTTAAAGATTTAAGGGCAAGAATGAGTCTGCTCTTTGAAGACATAAGAACATATGGGCTAGAATCAGCAAGCATCAAGAGCAAAGGGCCTGGGCCAGAAGAGGGTGAAAAGTCACTGAAGGCCAGAGAGGAGGTCATGGTGGCTATTGTGAGTGAACAAGGTGAAAAGTGGGACAAATTCAAGTGAAGATGAGCAGAGATGGATCTCATAGTGTCATAGACCGATTTGAATTTTGACTCTTGTCTGTGAAATGCTAGGTGTTCCGAGAGAGTTAAAGGCAAGGCGCAGTGTGTCTCGATGCAGTGCGAAGGCCGAATTGTAAGGGCGGGCTGGAAGACGGGAGGCCAGCACGGGTACCTCCTGTGTTCTCTTTTTCTGAAATCAGAACCAACATAGATTCCTATGAGGCGGGCGCGCTATTGCTAGTTCTCCGACTGGGTTTTTGTTCCTGTGTCCTGCCCTCATCCACTAGGTTTGACTATGAGGGCCTGGAGCCCAAAGCAACATATTACATCATGAGGGACCTGGAGGCTCTGGTCACAGACAAGGCCTTCATTGGCCAGCAGTTTGCTGTCGGGAACCATATCTACAGTGTCGCGAAGACAGATAGCTTCGAGTATGTGGACCCTGTGGATGGCACCGTGACCAAGAAACAGGTATGTGCACGGGAATTACCAAAACTGGGTATGAGGCAGAGCAGGGGGCACAATATTTCAGAACTGGAGAGCCATTGGGGATGGTCTGTTCTGAGCTCTTCCTGTTGGAAAGGAAGGAGAAGCCTGCACCCAGGAAGCAGGCTGATGAATGTCTGGTAGTTTTGCTACCTGGTAACTGATGAGCCAATGCAACAAACAGGTATGGAACCAACGTCTGCTTCTCAAATGTTTGGAGCTTGCTGCTCCTCTTATGTGGGGGTGATAGATTCATAGAAGCTTCTAAGAAGAGAAGATCCCTGTCCTTGGGGTCCTCAGGTGCACAGATGTTTCCCTTTCTGTGATCCTTTGTCATGGAGGGATCACAGGAGCTTAACCTATAGAGTCTGGCACCCGCAGTAGGGAAGAAACAATGGGGAAATTTGCACAGAAGAGCCAAAAGGAAGATTTATGGTTGAGAATGGCTATCATGCATAAGTGACTAAAGCAGCCATAACTTCTGTATGGCCTCATGTTTGTGAGTTGTGTAAGAAAAGTTTGTCATTACTATGACTATTTTTCTTTTTAGTTTTGTCTATTTGATATGACAAATATTGACCATCTGGACATACATTATAGGTATTGACACTTACAGTCTAAAAAACACATTCTGGGCAATTTTAAATTAATTTCAATCCTCCAAATCCTAAATTTTGATCTTTTAACACATTCTTTCCAAGGACAACAATAAGGCACTTCAGAGGATGAGATATAATTTAATTTTTTAAGTTGTTTTTTGTGTGTGTGCAGGGTCTCACTGTGCAGCTCAGACTCACAGTGATCCTCCTGATTTCTGCCTCTCTAGTGCTGGGATTATAGGTGTGCACCACCACACCTGGACTCCATTGCTGGCTCAGTGTGCCAGGGTCGGGGCTGGTGCAGCATGAGATGCCAGGGATCGAACCCTGACTCCTGAGCTTTCCTAAGCAAATGCTTAGTCTGCTGAGCTATATCGCCATCCATGATATAATTTATTTACTTCTATTTTGAGTAGTATTTTATAAATCCTCCTTGTCATAGGTGATAGGTTATGGCCCTAGTATGAATAGCTGAATTATTATGGTGGTCATCTCATATGGCTAAAGCCTTTAAAACAACAGCTTATTTTCCCAATGAGCACATCCTCCTTCCCCACTCCACTTTGGGTACAGATTCCTTTGACCTTTCCTGCCTACACCAGGAAGCCTCCAGTCAGCTCTTTGTGTGTCACTAAACCTGCCCCTCAAACTCCACCCTCAGCAAAAGTCCATAAAGTCTCAGGCTCCCTGTCTCAGGTCAGAGGATCTGCCTGTCTCCCTGCCCTTGATCCTCTCCCTGTGTTTAGAGTTAATAAAGGCTTTCACTCCCCCCATTTCTGCCTCCCTACTGTACCACTGCCACTGTCATCGCTGTTGCCTCTAAAATCTATCAATAGGACCCTCAAACTTGCAGATATTTCAAATCCCAGTGCTTTATAGTTCCCTCTGTAATCAATCTGTTCTGCTTAGGTGATGGTAGCTTTTCATCTCCAGCAACATATTAGTCTTTCATTCTAGAAGTCCTTCCATGACTCAACAAACTAACTACAGCATCACTTTGGAAAAGTGAAGGCAGTAGTAGAAAATAGGGAGGGAAGAAGCTAGGAGACTCAGGATCTGATCCTGCCACCCCGACCTTGGGGAAGTTGCTTTCTTTGGGGCATAGGCTTCCTTAGTTGTAGAAGGCTTACCTAACAGCATTGTTTCAGAAAGGGACCGCAATAAAATACACAATAAATCCCAGGCATCCTTTAGATTGGGAGTGTATAATACAGTTTTGTTTTTTCTCTACTAAATTTTAACTTGTTTTAATACACTGTAATAGCCTTAAAACATTTTTTGTTCACCATGTTTGCAGTACAGAATGAGTACATTTATCATGGAGAGCCGGTCACAGCAGACTTTTGTAGTAGGGAATCTGTTTCTTTCACTTGTTGGCAGCACTGGATTTGCTCTGAAATAACTGACACCAGTGAGTCAGTGTTTCAAGACAGAAAGCCGGGAGCTCACCTTTGAGCCCTGTGTTTTGATATGTATTTTTGAATTTTGTACAATATTCCATTTTCCATTTTACTTAAGACTCTCTGGGAAAAACTTTCCCCAGTCTAATGCTCACTGTATCTTTGATACTGTAGGTTTCAAGAGATAAAATAAATACTTCCCAGCATATCCTTGGGAGCTTTTTGTTTTCTTTTGAGAAAGGCTTGGAAGGCATTCTGTGGAGGATCAGTCTAGCCAATGTGGGGTTCTGGACTTTATCTGCTCATGGGAAGCTCGTCTGTTGAGCTGATTGTGTTGCTGTTTAATCCAGCCCCACTCCACTTTGCTTCATCTTTAGTGCCCTCAGAGCTTAGATAATTTTCCTTCGATCTTTATTAACTATCCATACCAGGCTAACACCCAACTGAAGCTCAGGTTCCAGCATCACTTCATTCTATCTTCCTTGCCTTTCTTCAAAGATAGCTATTGATTTCCATTTTGGCTTTGCAATTTATTGAAAAATGATTTTTTTTATGGGGCCACATCACCATCTTAGGTTGTCAGTACATACCCACTTTAAATTCCAGGGATGACTGAGTTTGGGACTTGCTCCTGGTAAAACTGTGTGACATACTCTTTGAATGATAGACATATAAAAGAAATATTTGAATTTAAATTTACTGGGGCTATTTCAAAATAGTAATAAATTAGCCAGGGTTTTCACTGACCATGTATCAAAAGTCTACCAAATATACAATTTTTGTTTCATGGTATACTTTTTAGTGCATGTCAGTTTCGTTGACATAATTCACATACTATATAACTTCCCCATTTAAAGTATACACCTCATGATTTATTTCATCTACAGAGATACAGTCATCACCACTATCAATTTTATAGAATTTTCATTACCCTTGAAAGAAACCTTATACTCTTTAGTATCCGCTCCCTTCAAACACCTCTCCAAAATCCAGTCTCTGGAAGCCACCGACCTATCTTTTCTGTGGATTTGCCCATTTTGGACATCTCCTATAGATGGAATCATAATATATGGCCCTTTGTAATTAACTTCTTGTACTTAGTATAGAGTTTGTACAAGACATCCATGTTGTACCATAATCCATCTTTCATTCTTTTTATTGCCAGATAATATTGCCTTGTGTGGGGATTTTGCTATCTACTGATCCAGTGTTGAAGATTTAGTTGTTTTCTTTTTTATTGTTATGGTTAATATGGATATTCATATTTATATTTTTGTAGACAGAGTCTTTCATTTCTCTTTAGTATATACCTAGCAGTAGAGTTTCTGGGTTATATAGTTGCCTATTTTAAATTGTAGAGGAATGCCAGGAAAGGCCATATAGTCTTCAAATGCAACCCCACCACTCTACATTCCTACTAGCAGGTATAAGTGCTCTAGGTTCTCCATTCTTTTGCTAACCCTTCGTATTATGTCTTTCTGATTTAAGAATATTGTTACTTTAAAACAGCATACCATGTTTTAGAGTACTTTAACATTAGAAAGAAATTTCATCTTCTGTAGAAAAATAGAAGTAGCCCTTTCTGTCAGCAAAACCCAGAGAAAATTTAATAGAACAACATCCAGTTTGCTGCGGGAGGATGACCGCTAAGGTCCTCTCGGGAGTCCATTGGATGCATAGAAATCAAACTGAGGCAGGTGTGCAGGCCGGCCCTGTTGGCGTCTATGTTAGTGACTCTGGGTGTGCGACTTAACTTCTCCGAGCCTCAGCCTGAGTGGGGACGTAGGTTTGAAAAGAAAGTGCTATGAAGTCCCAAGTACTGTGGCTGGCACAGTGTTTCATACTCAAGAAGTATTAGTTCCTTTTCCCTTTTCAGAATCCTTAACTTGACTCAGTATGGGTTTGGAGAATTGGTCAGTCTCTCTCTCTGCTCTGTCTCCTTTCCCGTCTATCTCTCTGTCACTCTGTCACACGCTCCCACCCCACTCCATTTTTGAAAATCCCCTACTATGGAAAATATTTCCCCAAATCTTCTGATTATTATATTCTTAAATATTTTGCTTAAGGTATGTTTAAAATACTCTACAGTGAGGTTTAAGGTTCAAATTGATGCCCTCAAGGTAGTGGGAAGTTCTTAGTTATCTCTGTTTGGTTTAAGTTCTATTTACTAAGGAAAAAGTAAGATAAGAGACATGAATTTCAGCAGTGGTTTTTAAACACATGTTCTGCTGTTCCTGTTGTACTCAGAAATTATCTCTAAGTGCATGGTTGGGCTTCAGAGCAGCACAGGCCTCCTGGTCCAGCTGCAGCGTGTGAGCAACATTGAAGCCCACAGGTTCAAAGTCAGGAAGTTTTGAGTTTTTGTTTCAACTCTGCCACTTCCTTGCTGGGTTATCTTGGCAAGTTATACAACGCCCCCCTGTGCCCTTTGCTCTTATCTGAGAAGTTAGAAGTAATAATTGGGGCTATCTCAAATAGACCTTGGGATAATTAAATGAGACAGTTTACATTCCTGGTATTTAATGAATGCTAGCAAATGATGAATGAAAATTAGTGTCTACATCTTGGGGAAGGAAAGCTCTTGGCACATGATAAGCAGCACGGGAGAAGGGGAGGGGGAGGGTATGCAGCTTTGCAGGTCACCCTGCGAAGGCCTCTTTAGTCTGAGTCATCTGTGAACTGAGTCAAATTCCCATTTCTCTCCCTGCCCCAAGCCAACCCACATACTCTGAATCAGAAAAAGATTTTTAAAGGCAGTTTATAGTCTTCTTTCTGTCCCTAATTTGAGTTCAGTGTCAGGAACAGGTTATGGACAAAAGCTATCTCACATACATCTCTAATAATAAAGTAGAAATATTTCTTCAAGCAAAATGCAGTTAAAGTTCTCTTTGGTAACAAGCCACCGAAGCGTGGAAATGTTCGACCAAGGCCAGCCTGCCCGAAAGAGCCTGGGTAAATGTTGGAAGGAGCAGGAAGGAAACCCCGAATACTGAGCCTTGGATGAGAACTCCTGAGGGCCTGTCCTGCCCTACTGGGGCTTAGCAGGTGCCATGGGACTTACATGGCTGCTATCAATTAACTAATGTATTCGTGACCTTGGGTGCAGAGAGAGTAGGTGATGTGTGCATTAGACAGGACTCAGGAGGGATTTTTAGATTTAGACAGCAGTGTAATAAGGCTCAGCTCCACTGCAGATCTGAGTTCCCATCATGCTGCAGCACTGTTTATTCTCAGGTAAGATCTAGTTAGGTGAATGGCAGGTGCTGGTTCCTTTAACCATGAGCAGGAAAAATAGCCTAACAGGTTGTAAGAGTAGGGAAACAGTGTGATCCAATTACTATTTCAAGTAGTCCCTAACTTATGCCTTGCAGCAAGACTAAAAGGATGAGTGAAAGGAAGGCAACTCCACGTGGCATGAGGGCCAGCCCTCTCCCTTCAGGGTGAGCTCGCTGTGCAAACATCCTTAGTGCCAGACACTGTCACACCTCACCATCAGTATGCAAGGGACATTGCCAACACAGGGCGGCCTCTCATTGTACCCTCCTTCCATCTCTTGCTTGTAGCCTGAGTCCTAGGATTTTATGAGGCTTCCCCAGCTCTGGCAGAATGAAGACTCCAACCCTGGTGCAAGAGAGAGGGAATGTGACACAGTGGCACCATGCTGAGAGACGGGATATTGCCACTGTGGTGGCATTCCTACACGTGTATGACCCATGTTTTAAAAATTTGCTTTGAAATGAAAAACTCTGATACTTGAGGAGCAAAATTGAACCAACTGAGTCTCTTTTAAGATTCATCCAACTGCTGTATTCCTGTTGAGCAAGCTCAAATATTATGAAATCCTACCAGTGCTGAAGTGATATGCATGTAACAGTTGGGCTGATATTTAAAAAACCTGATGTAAATAAATGCATACCAGTTAGCTGATGTGGAAAGACAAATCCAATTTGATTATGTCAGGCTACATTTGGGTGTATTAATACCTCTTCAAGTTATGTAGCCTGTGTGGAAATATTTTGATGTTCTCCTGAGTCTGGAAAAAAGAACCACTTGAAATTAGTTCAAAGAAAACGTGTACTTTGCAGACTGACTCTGAAGTCAGTTTTTTTTTTTTTTTTTTTTTTTAAGAGTTGTTATTTTCGTGTGTGGGAAGGTATCTGTACTTTTTATTCTCAGTACTTGGAAAAACTAAAATAAACTGGCAATCTGGAAATTCTATTTTATTTCTCATATGAGGTGCATTTGTGTGCACCTTGGGCCTCCAAGCCTTCATCAGCAGTGCAGAGCTCACCAAGGTGTCATTGTCCATAGCCTCACAGAAGGGCATCCGGATGGTGTCAGCTGAGGAAGCTGGAGCTTCAGGGCTCAAATTTTCCCTCGTCATGATTATCTGGTCAGTCTTGCACTTCAGTGCTCGCTTTGGCAGCACATATACAATCCTGAACTTCAGCCTTCAACTTTGGTTACATCCTTTTCAAGGAATCAACTGAAAGACTGACAGTAAGAATGTATCCTTGTCTCTATCACGTGCCATTTACTGGAATGTGGTTTGTGCATCAGGAAGACTTTGGAAATAATTTTAGTCATTCTGATATTAGCCCACCTATGGAGTTGAATTAAATTTGCAAGTCATATTTGGTTTAGTCATTCTACATTAAATAGCAAAAATGTTTAGGGGGTGGGGTGCTATCATTACATATACATTATGACTAGAAATGTAAAAACTTGCCTTTCTATTTAAATTGTAAAGTTAAGAGAAGCCCTGTGATAAATATACATTCTTTTCTTAACTGAGGACAAGATGGTGAAGGTAGATGAAGTTTGATTTATTCATTGTGTCTTTACCATTACATGAATAGTCTCAAACATCTGCTGCATGCTAGTCGGCCTTTGGCACTGATGATCCAATAGCAGATAGAACACTTGAGGGTCCTGTTAACTGCTTACAGCTTAGCAGAGAAGCCCAATTGATGACAAAGCTGTGGATTGCTATAGAGTGCGCAGAACAAATATTATAAAGAAAGAGGTTTCTTAGCCATGCGTATGTCATGTAGAGCTAATGTGGATGAGGATTCTAGAAGGTTCTTTATGGAGATATGATATCGATGCTCTGCCCTAAAGACTAAATGGGAGCTGCCCAGGTGAAGCAATCATATGTGACTACATGATTGTCCTCCACTGAATGTGGTTATGTGGTTCAGCTCTCCAGAGCAAAAGCTGGGTTTTCCTCATTCTCATGAGTTGTCATAGATACTTTCTTATTACTGAGGCATAATATGCTCAAGAAAAGGCTGACTTTGGCTCACAGTTTGTAGGGATCTCAGTCTATAGTCAGCTAGCTGCTGCACAGCAAGACAGCATGGCCTTGGGGCACAGCAGGGAGAAACAGCTTGTGGTGTGGTGACAGGAAGCAGAGAGAGAGAAGGAGAAACAGTGGGACAGAGGGAGAGAAAGAGAGGGAGGGAAGGAGGGAGGGGGAGAGAGATGGAGAGAGAGAGACAGAGAGAGACAGAGAGACAGAGAGAGAGGCAGAGAGAGAGAGTGAGAGAGAGAGAGAGAGAGAGAGAGAGACAGAGAGAGGCAGAGACACAGCCCTTTTGAGGTCATGCCCATAGTAACTCACCTCTTCCAACCAGAATTCACCTTACCTTTAGTGATAAGCTCATCAGTAGACTAATGCACTGAGGAGTACCAGGTCCCCATGACCCAATTGCCTCTCAAAAGCCCCATCTATACCATCATGAGGCCTGGGTGGAGGGTTCCTAGATATAAACTGTATTATGAACTGTTATGAAGCCTATGATTATAGGCTTTGCTGCTTAGTGCTCTAAGATAGTTGAACTATATGTTACACTGAGTGTGCCTTTTTATTTTGATTGTTCACATTGCCTTGGGACTGTCTTCTAAACTGCTAGAAGAACTTTCCCAAGACATGTAGGAAGAATCTAAGCTGCTATAATTGTCATGGCTTCCTACGGAAATGCGCATGTCACTATGTGGTCAGCAGGGTGACCATCCCCAGGAAAAGCAAATAAAAAAGGCAAACCTGCAGATTAGCAGAGGAACTAAGGGAGGAAACTGCTGTCATCTGGGTCAAGTATGTCTGATACCAAAATAGCCATGAACGGGAGGCGGAGAGGAGAGCTAAGGTGTGTAGGCAGAGGCCAGGGTCATTTTAGCCAAAAAAGATGAGGGAGTGGAAAGCGGGTAACCTCCTGCCATTGTTCCAGATTTCGCAGTGGAATCTAAATGAGGAATTACTCTTGAGTCTTGACTCCCTGAACAGCCCTCTCATCACATAAGGTGGTTTTCGCTAGCTTGATGTTTTAAAAGAACACAGAAGGAGTCACTTCCCCTTGATTTTCCCCAGACAGTTCTTTGTAATTGTTGGCTCCAAGAGAGGTGGTTGTTAAAACAAAGCAAAAAAAATTCTAGTGGGTATGGCTGTGCAGGTAGTGTACTGTGAAAGGCATGGCCTAAATGAGAAGCCCAAGCCCAAGGAAGAGGATGCTTTTCTACAGTGTGTCCATCCAGAAGGGGTGTCTTTCTGTAATCCATACCAAGGTGCCATATGGGTCAGCTGCTGCCTTGCTTAGCTGCTTTGGATCCCATACAGTAAATTGTATGACTTAAACAAAGAAAAATGGACAACTGAGAGACAGAGAGAGAGAGAGAGAGAGAGAGAGAGAGAGTAGAAAGATTTGTCTGTTCAGTCCAAATCTCTTGCTTTATGCGCTGTATGTTTTCTTTTACAAAATATAGTTCAGATGTTACATAGGAATATTTTCACCTTGAAGCTTTCCAGATAAATTGTTGGGATTTCCTGTGGGAGATAATTTCTGAGTTAGGTTCACAGAGTCTTTCTCTTCCAAGGCTGTCCTGTCTCGAGGTTTGCATGCAACTGACTGCATAGGCAGCATCGTACCAGATTTCAGGGCCACATGCTGTTTCCCCCTGAAATTCATCCTGCACCAGTGTTGGAGTAGGTCAGATGCTGCCAAATAGCTGTTGGTCATGTGTGGTTCTCCCTTCCATGCCTGGCTGCAATGTGTCCTATAGTCTCCAAACTAACATCTGGAAGCTCTGCACGCATTTAGCAATTTACAGATTGCACTGCATTGATTTATGCAAGGGTTTAAAGAAAATCCTGAACAACAAAACCCCTAACATTCATTATCAAACAACATTTATCAGATGTTTACTCCATACAAGGCTGGGAGACAGTTTTGGGGACTATATCAAACATGATATACTGTTCAGACATTTTCACATGCGAAACAGAGATAGATATCAGCAGTTTTATATGGATCCACATCGGATCATAAGCCTTTAGTCAGAAGACCTACCCTGAAGTTTTAGGTTTGATGTTCATGGCCAATGTGATGCTGAGCAAATTTTTAAAAAAATTTCTTTCAATAAAAAGAAGAAGTGGCCTAGATGATAACGAGGTTCTTTAAAAACCTGTAGGGTCTAAATTAACCAGTTATGAAGGAGTATTTTATTGCCAAAGAAACCATGTTAGTGGCAGATATGGAGAAGATAACATGGGAAAAGATCTATGTATTCAGTAGCGATTTCAGAGGACATGGCAATATTCTTTCAATAAAATCTTAATTCTGTCCAATTTGAAGTAAGTATGTACTATGCCCTCATAAACCATCATTAATGTTAACCATCAGTTTTCTTCAGTAACCATATGCAAAATCTGAAAGGTTAGAAAGCTTTATGCAGGTAGAACCATTTTCATTAGTGTTTAGCCCAAGAAGAGTGCTACTATCTGTATAGTAATTTATGTTATTGAAAGCACTTTCCACATGCATTTTCTGATCTGTCACTCACAGTGGCCAGGTAGGCTAGGTTTAGGAAATGAAGGGTTAGAAAGCTTAAGCAAGACCATGAGCTGATAAGTGGCCAGGTGAGAACTCTAGCCTGGTGGGTCTCATTGCTACCGCGGTACCATGTCTAAGCTCTCGGTAGTAAATCAAAGAGGAACAAATTTAAGAAAAAAAAAAATGCTACAGCGATAACTGGAAGCTGTCTGGAGGGTATTTGTGTGTTAGGGTTCAGGTGATGAGGATTCCAGCTCCTTTATTAATTGTTCTTCACTGCAGTGAATAGGATGAGTGTACTCTTGTCATCCAGGCCCACCCCACCAGAAGGGAGTGTAGAGTGAACTGAAGAGCCCTTTCTGCACCTCCTTCCCTACCCCATAATTAAGGGTAGCGTCCAGTGGAGCAGGACATCTTTCTCCCCTATCTGGACTTGTGGCTGCCATGCCACCCAGGTGTTCCAGGTATGATAGCTTCTGGGGATACAGAGATCTCATGGATTCCTTCATGCTTGCTCCAAGAATTCATTATACTAAAAACACTGTCAGATGGCTCAAGAGGAGGCTATGATTAAGGTTCTGCTGTTGCTAGGCTCTACATAGAAGATTTCAGGGATGGGTAGCATGATGTTTTATTAGCCCAGCTGTGTTACACCCTTCTAGGACTGCAGTCAGATGGCATAACACTGATATGGTAATGAGGGCATGAAATCTTAGACCCTGAAGAGAACTGTCTTAAGACTGACATAACGCATCCAGGAACTCGATAGATGATGCAGGTGATCTGGAGGAAAGAGGCCACTGCAGTGATTTTCCCTTCTGCCTGCAACCTTAGAATTACTGGGGAGCTTTTAAAATCCCACATGAAACCCCATAGAAATTAAATTAAATCAGCTGAGATCCTGGCACCACCATTAAATTTTTTTTTTTTTTTTTGGGGGGGGGATGGTACAGGATCTCACTATGCAGTTTAGATTCATAGTAACCCTTCTATTTTCAGCTTCCCCAGCATCTGGGATTATAGGGATGCACCACCACGCTGGGACTCTATCAACAGCTCAGTGTGTCCTAGGGGTGGGACTGGCATGGCATGTGGTACCAGGGATTGAACCGCAGTCCCTGTGCTTGCCTAAGCAGGCACTTAGTCCACTGAGCTATCTCACTAGCCCTTGTTACTACCATTTTAAACATGTTCCTGCAGGTTTGAAACACTGGCGGTATGTACATGACTATCTCATTGGGGACAGACTACCTGATGGGATAGGCATGAACATATGTTTAAGACCTTCTTGCTAATTCTTTTTTTGTGTGTGTGGAGCCACGTATTGAGCTCAGGCCCTTGCACTTGCCAGGGAAGCACTTATTCCATTGAGCCATCTCCCCAGCCATATTCTGCCAAATTCTGATATGTTCTAAACTTTGCAGTTTGTCCTAGATCAGACACTCAGGAGTGGTATGACAGCTTGGTTCAATTTTATTTTTAGCCAGACCTGACCTTTATTTTAGAACATTATGAGAAATGAAAGATGAGTGGATACAGTAAGAAGCTGCTGGGAGATAGTATGCCAGATGATTTCTATTTATTCTTATTTCCATGCCTTCCCTTCATGGCTGGTACATTCAGCCTGGATCACCATGTCAAATTGTGTTTCATTTGGCCTGTGGGTCCTTGCCCTAGAGGAGAGAGATTTTGGAGAGATGTGGTGGGGCCTCTGGTCCTACTCACTGCAGTTGCTGAGCATGCAGCAATTTATCCAGTGAATATTTATGGAGGACATGGTGTGCACTGGACATTGTCTGAGGCTATGTGGATAAAATGGAAGTAAACAGGTATATAAGGCTCTGCCCTTCCAAAGTATCTCAATGACTAAAAGGCCCAAAGACAAAAATCTCAGCAACTCCAAACACCTTAGGGTGAAGACAGTGATGGGAACTTGTTCCATTCATTTATTTGGAGTCTTGTGTCTTCAAGAGGATTTGGAGCAGCAAAACGCACATGATGAAGTTGTTAGAATATCAATAAGAAGCTGAAATCAAGATCAAGGAATATATAAAATTGAGGGTCAAGAACAGTAGAAAAATTCATAATTATGCAAGTCATAAGGGTCCACTTGGACTGAACTTCAAATTTAGTATCACATATCCTGGCAGCCATATCAAAAAGGGAAATATAGTTGAGGACAGAGTACTTACTGGTTTCTCAGAGCAGGAAAGGCTTTCCTATCATTTCATTCTTGAAGACATGTTTCACATGGAGCTTCCTACCATCTCTAATAGTCCTGAGACAACTACAAAGTTGACTTTATGAGAAAGCCTTGCAGAAATCCTGCAATAAAAGTGAGAGCATGAAACAAAATGCAGTGCAATCCATCCTTTTTGTTCAGGAAAGGTTGGCCGGAGGTATGGTGATTTGGAGCAAATAGAGACTGATCAGTGACTAAGAGCTGGAAAAACTGGGCCATAGAGGGTTTGGACCCCTGATAACATTCTTTGTAAGCATGATTTCTCTTAACCAAGATTTTCATAAGATAGATGATTATATTTTCTATTTTCTGGTGTAGGGCTAAAGGATTAAGTAGTCTATGCTGTGAGTAATGTAACTTTTTACTCCAGGGGTCAGTAAAAGACTAGATAGTAGATACTTTATACTTTATAGGCCATATGGTCTCTGTCACGGTTATTTGTCTGTCTTCGCTACACAAAAAGCAGCCATAGGTAACACGTAACTGAATGAGCATGACTGATTTGTGACAATAGGTAGCACATAAAATTCCACTTACAGGTCATATTGTGCCAACCCTGTATAACCTAAAACATAAACGGAAAGCATGTTGGCACTCTTTTGTTAAAATTAAAGAAGTTTGAAATTTGGCAATTCTTAGTGGTGACTTTGGCCTCCCAGTTTAATTAATATTATATGATTCATGTTGGAAAGAACCCGGCTTGTGTTTGGGTTGCTCATTCCTTAGGCCTCTTTAAGAACATGCAGCTCTCGAAATGATTCAGCACAATTATTCAGACATCAGCGTGGCACTGGGCAGACAACAATCTGAGATGTTTGCAGCATGAAACTGAGATGTGTTCCCAAAACTCTTGCACTTCCCGTGCAGAAGGAGAATTGCGCTCATCACCCTCTACAGTCTCCAAAGCAACATGGATTCTCGATTAAATTGTCATGGGGGGTTTTATAGGAAAAAAGAGAGGAGATGCTGGGCTATTTTCAGTGTGCTGATATGTTGTATTCATGCTTATCTTTTCAAGTGCAAAACATTTGTGCCTACCCAATGTAGGTTCTAACGACCTACATGTGAGTGTGGCATGTAGCACACTAAAGATACCCTTAGGAGACAGGCATGGTGGCATATGCCTGTAATCCCAGCACTCAGGAGGCTGAGGCAGGAGGATTGTTGTGAGTTCGAGACCAGCCTGAGCTACAAAGTGAGCTTAAGGCCAGCCTGAACTGCATAGTGAGACCCTGTCTCAAAAAGACAAAAAAAAAAAAAAAAAAAAAAAAAAAAAAAAGATACCCTTAGGAAAATAGCATGATTTCGTTGTAAAAAAGAAAAAGGGTTTAGTCATGAGCAGATCAATATGTTGGTGATTTTATTCTTAAATACCTTCCTCCCACTGGCCCTAAATGGATCGAGAAGTTTGGTTGTATAGTGGACGCCACCTTAAAGGGCTGAGCCCAGGAGGTAGCCCCAGGTGATCCAGAGTCTGCAGCCACAGGTGTGTTGGGGCTTCAGGCATAGAACTGCTTTAAACAATTTATAGATGACATAAAAATCTTGAGTGATGTGTTACCTACTAGTGTCTCATATGGTGACGGTAGGCATTCACCTTAAAGATCAAAAGTAGTCCCAAAAGCTTGTAAAATCCTTGCCATGAGAAGAACTGTGGAACCATTGGTTATTGTCATCTTGAACATAATTTAGTATGTTATGCTTTTGGATAACAGATAATGGGCTCATTTGCTCTGTTTAGAATTGTATTGACTATTGACTTTTCTGGTAGTTAAGAAAATGGTATCATAAGGGACACTGCCAACTTATAGAGGGATTATCCAGTGTCTTTATCATCGTATAACTAGGGTTAGTCTAAAACCTAGTCTATAAAGGCCATTCTAAATAATTTGTTCAATTAATGAATCCTAGGTAATATCCTACTTGTATAGCCAGCTGGAATAATTAGTTGCCAATAAGGAGGAGCTACATAGTTCCGTTTTGGTTTCATTGAACCTCTCTGAAAGAAACTATAGCTTTTTGTTTGGGGATTAGAACAAAATATGTCTTTAATCCTTGGGCTTGCCATGCTGGCCCTGTCCCCAGGGCACGGTGGGGTGTACCTGTAATCCCAGCACTTGGGAGCTATAAACAGAAGACTCACTCTGAGTCTGATCTCATAGTGAGACCCTGAACATCCAGTAGACCCTTCCCTAAAAATACAAAAAAACAAACAAACAAACAAAAAAACCCCAAAATATGTCTATAAAATGTAGAAAAGCAGAAAACCTCTTAGATGTAATCACACTTCCTTTCTCATTGGATACCACCAGACAGGGTTTGAGGCAGGAATTAGCAGTCAAATTCATGTAGCTGGTGTAGTTTCAGGATGAATTGCTTGGGAGAAACACCAAATAACAGCTCACCAGACTTTTTCTCTTTCCTTCTTCCCGTGGTACCTGACAAGACACATATTGACCACAATTACTTCATCGACTCTCTGTGGAAGAAATTCTAAGATTCCTTAGGCTTATAATTTTAAATTATCCCTGTCCTGAGTGAAAAGAATAAGACACAGTAGGGACATTGCCAGCTAAAAATACTGGTAGGTGTGGCCACAGCCTGCCCTGCCCCAGTGGCCAGGATATATAAGTAAGCAGGCAAGAGTTGAGTGGATGAGGTGACAGGAATCCTTATAGCCTGGCTGAGGCTCCAACCCTAAGCATTTTGTTGTGGGGTTCTGTTGCTACCAGAAGAATATGGGGGCAATGGAGGAGGGAGGCAAATCTAAAGTCTCACATTAAGTTGGAGTAATCTTAAAGTGGGTAATATTTTAATATAATAAATTTCCTTTCCCTATTATATTCACATGATTTTTAAATGATGAACTTTGACCTTAGCAATATTTATTATATCTCACCCTATCTTTGTTACCTCTCCTTCTTTAAAAGCCATTTATTTGGTACAGGATCTTGCTACTGGGCTGGCACAGCATGCAGCACCAGGGATTGAATCCGGGTCCTCGTGCTTGCCAGGCAGGTGCCTTGGCTGCCAAGATATCTCCCCAGCCCTACCACTCCTTCTTTCTGATTCCTATATCACCACACCAAAGAAACTCAAGCATCTGTTAATAGTTTTGTTCCAAATCCTCTGCCAGTATTAACCACAAAGAAACAGAAATAGAATACAGAGCCACGTGGGTAACCTCAAGTAGCTTTTAGGCTTACCATACTTTGCTAGTTGGATGAGTTTCTATAAACTGTCAGGACTCGATGGGTTTTAGATCATTGATCCGTGCTGAGTTCCACAGGAGGAATTAATTATTGTTACTGTATATTCCTTTGTTCACTGATCCATTTGGGATGTTTTCTGTCTCAGGGCCTGAGGATCGTTTTCTCAGATGCGTCACGGCTCATCTTCCGGCTCAGTTCTTCCAGCGGTGTGCGGGCCACCATCCGGCTGTACGCAGAGAGCTATGAAAGGGATCCCAGTGCTCATGACCAGGAGCCACAGGTACAAAAGGGGACTGTTGTCTCTCTACTCTGGGAAGGCTCCAGGGAGCCTTTAGCAAAGGGGTGCATTGATGGCTTTAGGTGAAGGCAAGCTTAGTGCTTGAGACAGAAAAATTGCCTGTTAGTATCTCTAATGAGTTCCAACCAGCATTACAAAGCTCCAGTTTGAAAATGTCTCCTTGGGCCTTAACCTAATACGGGTGTGATTCTGGGCCTCCTCTCAGGTTCTTGCAGCAATATCTTTCAAACATGAGCCTCCTTACTCCCATGGTCATTTAAGCCCTAGACAGTACTAATGTCACAAATTAGTCCCCACTCTAACACTGGCATATCCTGATATGTTGCTCCCGTCTCCTTGGTTGTTGTAGGCTGGCCTGTGCCACTGGTTCCAGGTTCCTTTTCCAGGCACCACTAGTAGGGAGTGAGCTCACTCCTTCAAACTTCACCACCTAGGCACCTCTCATAGGGACCTAGTCCTACTACTAGTTTGTTCTGCTGACTGGAAGGTGAACAAGGTTGAATGACAAAGGGACAGAGTGAGATTAGTACACAGGCATACAGGGGGCTTGTGCCCCTAGTTGGCAGGAGAGCCTGAGCCTCTGGCTTTTAGTTACCCAGACACAGGTACAAGTAATTGAAGTAACATAAGATTTATCTGCCTCGAGTTAGCTATTCATACTTGCCCTGGTAAGCAACTGACACTTAGCAGTATTGGCTTCCCCTGAACCTGCAATCTGCCCTCACCCCTGCTCGATATCTTTTTCCTTTGTGCTCACAGAGGCAACCAATTAGGTCTTAATTCACCTCTGGTCTCCCACATCTCCCTGCTTTTAGTTTTTACAATAATGCTTGAATATCAGTCACTACCATTTATCCCTAGGGGATGCGGGTATATCCATTTTATCCTTTATCTTAGGGTCTGGCCTTTAATCCTGAGGCCTGCATTCACCGGTCTTGTCTAGATGCCCATTCCAACCCATCTGTTCCCCTTCTAACAAGATACCCCCAACTGCCATAGGTGGGTGGAGACTGCTCTGGCATCTTCCAACTGAACGGCATATTTGTGGTTGGCAGTCAGTCACGCCCAAAGGACCCATCCAAGGTCTCCTGCCAGGAAAGTTTCAATGGACAGGATTTTCTGCCTCCTAGACAGGTGTCTCTGGGAAAAGGCTCTCACTGGTGAGGAGAATCAAATTCCTTCATGGGTGACCACACTGTGCATCCACTTCCTATAACAATACGAACAAAACTCCTGCCCCTCCACTGTGAGGGTTTATAGTAAGTACAAGAACTCCTTTGACTTTATGTGGGGTTCTGCATGACTCCCGCTGCACTGGAGCCCATTCATTGTCTGCAAACGTAAAAGGACAGGTTGTCGGTGCAGAGCGCCATCTAGGCCTCGGCAGCTCCTTCAACAAAACACATTTTATCCTTGCAAATATTTTCTCTTAATTTTAACAAGTCTGAATTTTCTTTAGGGTGGTGCATAACTCATGCCGCATCAAAGCACCTTCAGGTTCTGCAGAAAGGAAAGGTAAACTGCTTCTGAGAATCTAGAGCAAGCAGTGCTCCACAGATTTAACACCATCGGGGCTTGGAGGAATTTCTCCCAACAAAATACATTCTACCCTTGCAAGTGCTTTTCCCTGACACGCCGCTGATACCATACTGATAGGCTCCCTTACTTGACATAGTAATCCTCCAACAATATTTAAAACCCTGTCACTCAACTTTCCTCAAACTCTGAGCTCTGCTTCTGTTTTCATTCTGAGCTTTGCTTTCCTTAACTCCAAGCCCCATCAGTTCAGCAGTATCCATATTTCTTTTGTCTTTTTCTTTTGCTGCTTTTTTCCTTTATTTTGCCCACTTCTCACTTTTTTCCTTTGCTCTGACACACTACTCCCCTAGGCCATGGCACACATGGCTGCTGGCCCAGAGCATTCTAAGTAAAAGCCACTTCACGATAGGTACTGCAAGTCCATCTGTTCTTGACCAGCGGCTTCAGCCTTGACAACAGGTAGAAGAATTAACCAGGAGATACAGTCTCCTTATTCAGAAACCCAGGTATCATGATGCATGTTGTCCCCCTATGCTTCTAACATAGGCACTTTCATTTTCATTCAGACACATTTTTTATTCTAAACTTTCACTTTTACTAAGAACTTTGCTCCACTACTCTGGTTGAGAAAGTTTTCCCTGTGTGGTCCTTTTTTTCTTTCTTTTTTTTTTTTTTTACTTAAAATTTAAAAAAAATAATTTTATTGAGAAACAAATAGCACTGAAACAGTTTCAAATCCGATTAGGACAGTTTCAATAATTACTGCATTGCATAGTGTTGTCTTCGTGGTTATTCGTTGTACAAGATGCAGACATGATATCTTGTCCGTAAGCACTATTAGAACAAATCTTTCTATTCATTGCATTAAGAAAGAGTAGCTGTTTATCTATCCTAACTATTTTGAATATACAGATACAAATGCTGTTGGCTCTTCATCCTGGTGAGAAAGTTTTTCATGCCTTTTCCTCTTGCCCTCAGTTCTCCATGCTTACTCACAATTTGTTTCTGCCCAGATTCCTTTCGGGTTTCTTTTCTTTTGCTGTGCAGCTCCCCGCTGCTTACCTCCAGCGCATTATGATCTGGGTAGTGTCCCAGGGCAGGGTTACTGTTTAGTTTTTCTCTAGTCCTAGAGCCCCTGTTGCTCAGCCTGAACTTTCCTCAGTCTTGGGATCCTAGTTCCGGTGCCAAGTGTCAGGGACTTCCCTGTGCTGCTGGTCCCCAGTTCCCTGCCCCAGCTGCCACCTTGAGGAACAAGCCGGCTCTGAGCTTTCCCCACCTGGGTGCACCCAGTAGGGATCTAGGCCTGCTACTTTGTTCCCCTAACCCAAGGGCTAATGAGGACGAATGACAAAGCAGCTGGCAAGAGACCCCTGTAGCCTCTGGTTTGTCCCTGTTTTATTCACCCAGATACAGGCAAAAGCAATTAAAGAAACACAAGGTCCATCTGCTTTGTGTTAGCTAGTAGTAATACAGGTCCAGGTAAACAATTTAATCTCAGCCATACTGGCTTTCCTTAGAATTTGCAACTCGCCCTAAGCCCTGTTTGATTCTTTTCTCCTTTGTGCTCATACAGGCAGTCAATTAGGTCTTAATTCCCTAAGTGTCCTTCCATACATACTTGGGCTTAATTCAACCTGGGCTTTTCATGATTCGCAGTGGTACAGATCTTTTGACTGAAACACCTGCATCATTCTTTTTAGAAAAAGTAAAGAAACAAAGTAATCTACTCCTCATTGTAGAGTGGTTTAAAATTTCCAGCTATAACTTGCACTGGATGGAATAAGACACCAAGGAGGGTTTCCTTTGTAGTTTGTTTCCCATGATTTCCTTTTTGGAAGAATTTCAAAGAACTTTGTCAAGAGGGCACTAGTGACACGTGAGTCTTATTCCTGACCTTATCACTGCAAGATCCATCTGCAGCAAGATCATCCCAGTGGAGAGCCGAGGAGGCCCGGACGCTGTACCCAGGGCCTTCTACCCACGATCACAGGATTTCCATGTGGGGGATAGGGTCATGCTCCGCCAAAATTATTTGTTAATGAGCACGTTCCACCCCACATAGTACCACACAAATCATTCCAGAAGTAGGGGCTTCCCTTCTCTTTTCAAATAAACCTCACTTCTATGTCCCATGTCGGGAAGGGAGATCAAAGCAAGGTCTGGAAGCCCAGAGCTTTGCACAGAGTGAGAAAGGATATTTTTGGCCTCCCTGGTTCTGACTCACTCTGAGTTGAGGATATTTTTCTCCATTCTTTTCCGTATTTGCACAGGGTATGTGGTTATGATATGAACTTGTTTTTATCTTCTTCTCTAGACTGAGTCTGTGCTCTTAGGCATATTTGAAAACAATTCTATGTGCAAAAGACCCCACCTACCTCTCTGACTCTCTGAGGCAGTCTGTACAGGTAAAATGGTACTTTTTATAATGCCTTCTTTGAAGTAGAAAACCTCCACAGGTCTGCTTTTAGAAGGTTGTTTGGATAAAGTAAGTGTAAACTGTGCTTCTGTTAAATTTTTATTATTGTGTATTTTAGAGTTTTCCATCTTGTTGTGTCAGAGTTTTCCAACTTGAGTGATTGGGGAACCCCTCCACTGATGTTATTCTTCTGCTCAGTGATATTACCCCCTCTCCTCTTTATTTTTTAAAATTTGTACCAGGAATTAAACTCTTGGCCTTGCATGTCGGGGAGGCACTGTGCCACTGAGCTACAACCCCAACCCCCTTCTAATCATGAGTAAGAGTTTTCCAAGACCTAAAACCTAGGTGCATCTTAGATATGCAGTACATGATCTAAAGAATCTATATGAAAGTAAAACTCACATATAATATAGTGTAATGTCATATATACACCTATAGGAAAGAAGAACAGTCAGCAGTCTTGTGTTAATTACTCCTCAGCTCTACCTACACCCTTCCCACTGGAGCACTCTGGAGCTCATTGTCAGTGTGTCTCCCCAGGGTCACCTATTTCTCCTTCCAAGCTCTCTGCAGGCAAAGCCTTTGGGTAACTGTTAATATCAATTGAAAATAAGACACATGCTGGAGCTGCTGGTGTTCTTAGTGAGGCAGGGCCTGATGGGGAAAGACAGGTTTGTGTTACTTTCTCAGATGCAGATAGAAGTGGATTTTCAGCTTGTTTGTTTTTTTTTTTTTGCTGCTCTTACCAGAAAATGAAGCACACTCCCAGGGAAAAGCACACACTCACACATTAATCCTCTAATCTGCAGAGCTTCCAGTGATCATATTCCAGTTCTATAGGTAGCTTTTTTTTTTTCTTTTCTTTTCTTTTTTTTTGAGAGGGGATCTCAGTGTGCCACCCAAACCATCCTTGAGCTCACTTTGTACCTCAGGATGGTCTCAACTTGCATCCATCGTCCTGCCTCAGCCTCCAAGTGCTATGATTATGGGCATGTGCTGCCACACCCAACCTAATTCAATAGGTAGCTTTTCATATTTTACCTATTTTTTTTTTAGTGGAACCAGGGATTGAACTTAGGCCCTTGTGCTTGCCAGACAAACACTTATTTTACCGAGCCATCTCCCTGGCCCCTGTTTTACCTATTCTAAATAATAATCTATATTCACATTATTTTGCAAGGACAGAGATTTCCTTTCAGCTGGCTTAATCAGCACATGACTAACTTTGCTCGTGGATCATTTATTTCACGCTTTTTAAACAGATGTGAACACATGTCTTAAGCATTTATACTGGTTGCTTTGTGAAAGTACTCATAACTGTCCTCTTGTTCCAACTAGGAAAACTCGTGTTATAATCGATATGCACGTGACTATCTACCCCTACTTGTAGGTTTTCCATTTGTGTTTTTCTATATAAGTGATAATGCTACTTGTTCAAAGCTTGCACTGGAATTTCTTACCTACATAAAAATATTTTAGACTATTCTGTCCCTCTGTACCGATGAACTGGTCGCACGAGGAGGAAGGACTTGGGGAGAACCTGTAGAGGGAAGGTGCTTGCCTTGTCCTTCCTGGGTGTCCTGGCAAGTCAGGAAAGAAGCACTCAATTTTCCTTAAAGTCATCTAGTTACAGATTATCAGAAATTTATGTTAACTGCTCAGTTGCAAGGAATGCCTGGAGAGGCAGACACCTGCTAAGGACTTGGGTGGCAAAGGATGAGTTTTTATTTTATAATAAAAGTACCAAAGCTGAATATCAGTCTGTGATTATCCCAGTCCTTAACAAAATTTTTCCTTTTGGGTTTTCTGTTATGCATTAGCTACTCCATGCATGGCTGAGAGCGACAAGCAAAAAGATGAGGAAAATGTTAATTTCATTGCCCTAACAAGTTTGATGGGAAAGAAGATGGCAACAATCATACTGTTTGTGGTTACCTGTAAATTTAAAATCCTTCTGGCTCAGCCCCTTTTCTGAATTATTACCAGCTGCTTTGAGAGACCACTGAAGGCCAACTGATTGCTAGTTAATTAATGTTGTATTTTTAGGACTGTGTAATCTTCCAAAAATTGGAAAATTGAGTGCTTCTTTCCTGACTTGCCAGGACACCCAGGATTATAACACAAGGGATATGTGTCTATTTTCTAGTATCTTCTTCAATCTCCTCTTCAGTGCATGATACTTTTCACTGTAGAGGTCTTTTATTTAAAGCTCTAGCGTGAATGATGCCTGCTCATAGTGCCTTGATGCGTAGATCCCTGTCATCTGGACTTGGATCTCACTGCCTATCAGATGCTCCACTGATGTTTCACAGCATCGCAAACTCCACACATGTGAAATGGAGCTCCAGGCAGTCTCCCCTAAACAAAACTAAGACAATAGCCCACGTCCCCCGTCTTTCAGTATCTTCTCCATCTTAGCAAATGACAGTCTGCCCTTCCTATTGGTTCAGCCATATAACCCTGTGATTTTTGTCATTAACAACTGTCTCATCGCCCACCTCCATGGACACAACACATCCAGGATCTGACACTGTCTTGTCCCCTCCACCATCTCTGCCGGGGCCCAGAGATTGCTCTATGTTTCACATTTCTACAGCTGTCTCTCAGCTGTCCCTTTCCAAGACACTTGCCCACTCCCCACCTCGGCCTGCCTCAGCACAGCAATCAGAGCAATTCTTCTGAAATAAGTCAAACTAGATCATGCTCTATTAATGCCTTCCCACTGTCCCCCCCATCTCCCTTAGAGAAGACAGAACTCTCTCCATGGCCTTGAGCGCCCTGCCAGAAATGACCCCCTCTCCTTCTGACCTCTTCCTGTTTCTCCACTTCAGGACACTGCCTCACGGCATTTGTGATCGCTGTTCCTTCTCCCCAACTGCTTTTCCTTCTAACCTCTGCAAATCTTTCTTCCTGCTTCTGAGCAAGCGAGAGTTTCCCTGGCCAGTCGCGCTCACATCAGGTGCCTCCCCACCTTCTTTGCCCTGTTTCACTTCACCGTATCACTCGTCCCTGTCGCCCATGTGTGATTAACTGTTTGCTTATTTTGTTGTCCGTCTCTACCAAGTAGAATCAAAACAACAAGAAGCTAGGACTTCGTTAGTTTCTCTCGTCATGTTGTCTGAGCACAAACTAGCACGTGCTATATGTCAATTACCTGATCAAATCTTATCAGATCAATGAAATGCTGTTCGTTACTTTGGGATGTCCAAGACTGATTATACCACACAGGAAACCGAAGCATTCCTCCCTCAGTATGATCCTTGGCACATTCTTCCTGTCATGGAGGGGTTAAATAAAAGAAATGGTCACTTTCAAAGTCCTATTAGTTTAGTTCCAGGCTCCATTCTAGATTCTTCACTTTACTTATATCTATTATTTTATTCATAGTTCCCATGGCCCCCAGAGCAGGACATGGCTCTGCTTTTATAGGTGAAGAAACTGAGTCAAGGCATGATGTAAGCTCATGGTAAAGTGACATTTAGATTAGAGAGTCAAATAAGTCTTACAATAAAAACCTGTATTGTCCACACTAATGCTTAAGGTTCAGAAGAGAGAGAGGATTTCTTCTTACCCACCTCCTTGTATTGTTAAGGTTTTTCTTCTCATAGCAACCAATTCTTTGAGTCTCTGCTATCAGCTGGGTGCCCTACAATTCAATTCAAGTCAGTAAATTCAATTCAGTTCAGGACGGTTTTGACACTGTTCAAAATGCATCCAGACCCCATAGTTTAAGAACTTGGCCCACAGGTTGCCCCTGCTGCCTCAGGAACAGGCTGCAGGTGAGGTGCGCAGACTGCCCACATTTCTATACAAATGCAGGAATTCCTGAGCAATGTCCCCTACCTTTCAGGTATGGTATTTCACTAGTAGTGACTCAGCAGAACTCAGAAAAGGTTTTAGTTAAGGTCCATGGTTTATTATAAAGAAGTTATGTGGACAAGACTTATGGGGCAAGGTTAGCCCCCCCAGCAGGAGGCTGCTTTGACTTTGTTCAGTCCCTTGATGTGTCCACCAACCCAGAGGCTCGCCAAGCTTCACTATTGGGGTTTTTAATGGGGGCTTTCAGTGCATAAGTGTGATTGGGAATCACTGGCTATGGTCACTGAATTCAGCCTTCAGCACTTCTCCCCAGAGGTCAGGAGGTGTGAGTTCCATCTCTGTCCTGGAGGGTCTTTGGGCAGCCAGCCCCAGTGGGAAGCTGTTTTAGCACATACTCAAAATCACTGTACTAGCATGGCTGAAGTAGGAACAGCAAACTACCTTATCACTCAGAAAATTCAAAGAGTTTCAGAGATATGTGTCGGAAACTAGGAACAAAAATGAAATTTATGTTTATCATCCCACACTTAAGAAAGTGGGCAAATGACTATTATTCTCTTACCTTGAAATAGCAACGGGGCTGGGGAGATAGCGCTGGGATCTAAGCACCTGCCTGGGAAGCATGAGGACCAGGGTTCAATCCCTAGTACTGCATGCTGTGCGGGCCCCGGAACCCTGGGTACACCATGCTGGCCCCAAACCTGGGTGTGTGGGATACTCTTGTATTCCCAGTGCTGGGGATCCTAAGACAGGAGGATCAGTACAAGTTTGAATTGTGTAGTGAGTCCCTGTGTCAAATGCATAAATAAACAAATAAATCCCCCAAAAAGAAAGAAAAGAAAATAGCAATGAATAGGAATTAAAAGTATTATTAAAAGAATAATTTTCTAAATACATACTTGCTATTTTGTATAATTAATAAGGGCTCTGAAGGGATTGGACAACACCCCGGACAACAGACTTAGAAACTGAAATAATACACATGATGAGACAGAGGTGGCAACAGAATAGAGTTCAAAAAGTGATGCGTGAAAACTAGGCATGTGGTGTACCTGTAATCTCAGGTACATGGAAGGCTCAGGCAGGATGACTGCAAGTTCCAAGCCAGTCTGGGTAAATTAGCAAGACCCTGTCTCAAAATTTTCAAGAATGTAAAAAGTGCTAGGGATGTAGCTCAGTGGTAGAACCCTTGGGTCGTATGTATGAGACTCTGTGTTCAATCCCTAGGATCCCCTCAAAAAATAGTTGGAGATTTAATTAGTCTGTCAGTGTTCATGATGGGATGAAAATTTACCATATGCATTCATATGTGTATCTGTGTGTACGCATGGGAGAAAGTATGATTCCTGGGGCTTGAACTCAGGACCCTGCACTTGCCAGGCAAGCACTTGTGCCACTGAGCTATATCCCTAGTGCTAGTAGATAAATATCAAAAACATTAGTGCTGTTTAAAACAAAACTCATACATGGCTATCTTAATAGGCTATATACAAGGAAGACTATGAGAGAGTACTTCAGTTCAGGTTCCTTCTAGGGGTCGGGGAGATAGCTCAGTAGGAAAAGCACTGGCCTGGCAAATTCAAGGTCCTGAGTTCAATCCTGGTACCGCAAAAAAAAAAAAAAAAAAAAAAAAAAAAAAAAAAAAAAAAAAAAAAAAAAAAAATATATATATATATATATATATATATATATATATATATATATATATATATATATATATTCTGTATGGAGGTAGCTCAGAACTGTAGGGGGACGGTGGAGAGATGTCCAGAGAGTTTAGGAAAGAAACTCGGGGCGTAGGACTTGGGCTATAAAGTGTATGGGCAAGTTAAGGAACTGGCTCATTCTGCTTGGAAAAGAGACGTGACTTGGAGGTTGTTGGGAATTAAAAAAAATACGAGGCAAAAAGAGTGGCAGGCTGTTCTCCATAGCTAATGAATATGTAATCTGAGAAAATACATTCAAGCTGCACTGGAAGGGATTCAGACTAACGTTGAGACAATTTTTCAACTGTGGATGCTTCTGCGTAGTGAACATAGCTGTTTTCTGCTTTTCTGACTACATAGACTTGAATAATTTTTAAATATGGGAAAGGACTGGGCAAGATAATGTTTCAAACTATTTTCAGTGTTAAAGTTTTGGTTCTGTGATTAAACGTATTTTTTTCAGGAAAAAGCAACCAATTTTAAGCAGGTGGGGTAGGTTTCCCTCTAGTGGTGTAGAAAGGAACTTGGTACAGTTATGTTTTTACAAGTCCCTTGGAACAGAATCAAACTTGGGGAAAAGAGGAAAGATTCCGTTTTTTCCTATTTCTGCTTGTTTATGTAAATCACTTCCGGGAAGCACACCCGTCCCGAGCCCCTGGTCCTCCTATGCTCTCTTGGAAACTGAGATCTGGACTCCTGCTGTGCCATCATTTGGCGCTGTTTTCCCTGGAGCCAAGACCTCTTCTGGTGTGGCCTATGTCTGACGACATGACAGAAATTCCCGAGGGTGAGGGAAGATGGGGCAGAAGTTTCGTAGTGGCTGATGTCTGTTGCCAGCAGGGCTGTTGAGAGTTCTGCGGGCAGTGAGGCTTTCTCTCAGCCCCTCCTTGGGATCAGAGCTCCCTTCCAGGGCCCTCCGCGTGCAGCACTGGGGACCGGCAGGCAGGGGTGCAAACCGCCCCTGTGGGTCCCACACACCGTCATCTCTAATCCCCCTTTTATGGCACTAAGCACTGAAGAATCCTTTGCTGTACAGCTTGTGAAAATATCTTGGCACGGCCAACTCCTTCCACAAACCAAATGGCTGAAACCCAGAGCAGCGATGGAGAGTGAAAGCTGTACTCTGATCCAGCCTTTGGGTTAAGTTTAGGTTAATGCTTAGAAACTCTGAACCTTGATGGAAATTATACTTCCCCTTCTACTGTTGGATATGTGATCCAAAATTTTCAAAATTTAGCTTTCAAAATAAACATAGGAGGCCAGGGAGATAGCTCAGTGGAATTAAGTGCTTGCCTGGCAAGCCCAAAGTCCTGAGTTTGATCCTTGATACCACAAAAAAAAAATAAATAAATAAAATAAACATAAGGAAACCTAATATCTTTTTCAATTTTTTTCTGTAACAATATTCTGATTTCCTAAAATATTAGATATCAACATCTTACCAAAAAAATTCTTTTCTTTTAATCTTGGAGCCTCTGCTTTGCTGAGTCTGGAACATGCTTAACCAGCTGTTGGTTAAGTTGTTGCTGTAGATATGCACAAATCCCCAGGTCTCGCAGGGTCTTCTTGTTTACTCAGGCTGAAAATGCGGCATGGATGAATTTACATGGGTCACACAAGTACAGACGGTCGCTGGTCATAATTCCTCTTGCCAGATGAATGGGCTTGACAAGCTGTGCCCAGCACAGTCTGGATTTTCCCTCATCCTTTTTGCTCCAGACCAGATGCACAGCACAACCAAGTTTTGGGGCCTTAAGTCTCATGGACTAGTGGTGATTCAGGCTTTCTTTGAAGCAGTGCCCTAGGCTGGTGGACAGCAAATCGTTTGCTTTGCTTGTAAACAAGAGTGTATCTTAGCAAACGAATACTGGCAGTAAACCTGGACACTAGCTGTGACCTTCAGAAGAAAGCCCTCAGCTAGCATGGGCGGGCAGCCAGTGTCTGGTGAAGGCATGGCCGGGCCTTCCATCCACAGTGCTGCATCCCTTCCTATGGGGTGACATAAGATCAGGCAGTCAAGGAAAGTCAAGATCAGCTGTCTGAGCTCTTTTGCCTGCTCTAAGTTGATTTGAAGTTTCATGCCCCCATCCTAGAAAATCCCATTCATGACATAGGTGAGAGAGTTCCCATCTTTGTTTTTGCCTTGTGGGAATGCTGGGAGATGTGACAGACTCCAGGAGAAAAGCATTTCAATACCAGGTTGCTCAGGCCTTGGGAAAGTGGAAAAGGAATTAAAAGCTTATGAAATACTAGTTTTCTGTTCCTTTCTGGGTCTCATTTCTGAGCATTTTTGTTGGCAAAAGTGATTAGGGGAGGCTTTAGCCAGTTATTTTGAGCCTGTATCCTCCATACTTTATGATACAGAGATGAAAGGTAGATAAGGGAGGAGCTCAAAATACAGGTTTTAATGTTGTTCATGTAAGGTAAGGCCAACAGATGGGTAGTTGGCGTCACTGAAAAGAGAGTTTCTGATTGGCAACTCCTAAGTGCCAGAGGCTTGTCCTACTCCACCTGACCACATGTAGAAGCTCCAGGGCCCAGGAGGCTGAAAGGCAAAATCAAGGCCAAACCTGTGGTGTTTTCAGGAGAGGTGAAGCACGGCAGGGCAGCAGATGTGGGGTGGACTCATTTCAACAATTGTAGTAAGCCATGGAGCATGGGGGAGGGGCCCTAGTCCCCTGTACCTGGTACCTGGCCTTGAGGAGATCAGGGCAGGAAGACAGTAGCCCGCATACAAGAGCTCTGTGGGAACCTGCTAGCCGAGGTGGCTGGCCTGTGAGTGGGGCTTTGCAGGTGGGTTGTTGGCTATTTTGAGAATGGTCTGACCCAAGTAGAGACAGTCCTTTCCAGTGCCAGAGCATTGGGACAAACAGACTTGCTTACCATAGAGAAAGAAAAAGCGAAGACCACTGTCAATTTTTCAGGTTGTTAAAAATTAGAGGGTGGCACCCAAAAATGATATTGCTTTTTCACATCATCAGTGCTGGGTCAATGGCCTCTGGTCCAACACCTGGACCTTTGGTATCAGATACCTTGGTTTTGAGCCTGAGTTCCTGTTTTGCAGTTCTATGGTCTTGGCTAATTCAATTTTTATAACTTTAAATAGTCTATCAGTTAAGTGGAATGGAAAAAGGCTTTTCATTTATAGGATTGACATAGTGATTAACTCATATTATTCACAGAAAGAATTTTGCCCAATGCCAAGGTTGGTAATAAGTACTCAATACATGTTAGTGGTCATTAACATTAGTATTCCTGCTCTGCTCTGATTTTTTATTAATAACATTCTACACCAATTTATTCTCACATGGAGATAGAAGATCCCCAGACTATCTAAAACTAGTGTTCTAATAGAATTAACTTGTCTTTTCCTCTCCCAGTAACATCTCAGAGAGTTGCCTGGGACATGGAAAGATTCCAAGGAGAACAGGCAGCTCTTAAGAACCTGGTCTTCTGAGAGCCTGGCTGGGGCATTCTAGATACAGCATACCATGCTGTGTTGACAAGTTCAGAAATGAATCTTTCTGCCTCTCTCTTCTTTCCTGTCCTTCCATCCTTTGGGACTCTGACATCCGTGGAGTGTGCAGGGCGAATATACTGTCTTTCTGGCTTGGAACAATCTGCACTCAGTTGGGCTTGTTTGATGGTACTGTTTTATCTGAGATAACATGCTATCCCTAAGCCGTTCTAAATGGGTGTGCTACAGAGCAATGGCCTCACCAAAGTGAAGATTTCCCAGGAGTCTGTTGCTGGCCGCCAAGCATGTGCTTACTAGCTCTGATGTGCTGAACAGAAACACCAGCCATTTGGAGCAAGGGTTAGAAAGCTTTATCCGTGCAGGTCCAAGTGGTATAGACTTGGTTTTTCTAGCTGTGTTAGTTTTCTAGGGTTGATATAACAAAGTGCCAGACTGGCTGGGTTAAAAGCAGAGACATGCTGTCTCATAGATGTGGGTAGAAGTCTGAGAACAAAGTATGGAAAGGGTTGTTTTCCTCTGAGGAATAAAAGGAAAAGATCTGTTCCAGGATTACCCCTTGTTTGTGCATGGCTGCCTTTTCTCTCTTCTCACTGTTGCCTTTCTGTCTGTAGTTATACAAAAAATTTTCCTTTTATAAGGATACCAGTTGTGTATGAGTCAGATTTCTGTCACTGTGACAAAATATCTGAGATAACTAACTCATGAGGGGGACAGATTTATTGTGGCTCCTGGTGTTAGAGGTTTTACCTCAGGGTAGTTGGTTCTCTCTGTTGCTTTTGAGCCTAGGGTGGCATAGACTCCTGACAGGGAACCTTTTTGAGTGAAGTTGCTTACTTCATAGGTAGTGAAGAGAGGCAGGAGGGAGGACTGGGATTTCAGTATCCCCTCTAAGGGCAACACTCGGGAGATCTAACTTCCCTCACTACTGAGGTCCCCAGGCCCCCAGGAACACTGCAGAGTGGTGACCCATTCTCTGACAAGCCTTTGGGGGCCTTTCATATCCAAATCATAGTCTAAGTCCTACTCCATGGCCACCAGCTCTATGGACCTTATTTTAACTTCACCACCTTCATAAAGATACTATTTTCAAATCAGTCCATGTTCTGAAGTGCTGGCAGTTTGGACTTCAGCACAGGAAGATTAGGTGGACATAACTCATAGCTCACAGTTCTTGTCTGGGGTCTTCACATTCTCAACTGTGAAGGCAGCACAAGAGCAGCCACAGAAAGTGTGCGCATTAATTCAGGTATATTCCATTAAACCTACATTTACAGGCCTTGAGATTTAAATCTCAAATAATTGTGACATATCACGAAGTCTTCTTCTTTTTTGTTTTTACCATTTAAAAACATTTGACTCAAGGGTCAATATATTAATCTAGAAGCTTCTGAACGTGACATGCGGTACACGATTTCTGATCGCCTTCAGTGGCACAGGCATCCAAGTTTGGCTAAACTGTGTATTTTGTAAAAGGTAAAATTGTAGTTGTATTTCTGTGTGTATTTGTGAAAACAGGCAAATTTCAAAGTTTTAGGGGAAAAAAATCAAGTGTCTTTGGCAGTCTCTAAACTTGGCCCTCGGGGAGTGAACTTCCTGGCTTTTGACTTCAACCATACAGGATATAAAAATGTCTTTGAGGATGTTGGTAGTAACAAAGTTAAATTTCTTTCCCAAGTGTTTGGTTTTTGCTGGAGGGTTTCTTTTTTCATTTTAAGGCAATTGTTTACAAACGGTTTTCCCCTGAGCAACACTAGGTGCTGAAGAAAAGGGGGAAATGGCAGAAGAAAAGGACCACAAGGGAGGAACAAAAGAGGTGTGAATGTGAGCACTGATGGATACTTACCTCATGAGAAAGCTTGTGCAGCATCCACCTGTAAGCAGGTGTCCAAGCCAGGGCAGTGTGCTCCTGTGGAGGGTGGGGGTGCGCTTTGGTGACAAGAGATTGCTGTGCTCAAGATCCTTACCAGTGCCCTCAAATTCGCTTTCCAGGGAAGCTTCATATCCTTTAGGAAGCAACAAATCCATTGGTACTTTCTGCTCTTTGCTTATTGCCACAGAATTACAGTCAGGACAGTCAGTGTGGTGTTTCAAAACCGCTAAGCCATCTTGCTGGCCTGGGTCTGGGATCTGCCAGCTGTCCATGTTACGTAGTCCCAGCCATGTGGGTGTTCCTATAGACTGGTGGACCAAGCTGCTGGGTGAGGTCATATCAGTGTGGCACGTTTCGTACTCACGTTGTTCAGAATTTGCAGTCATTACAAATTCACTTTCTTTTCAATGGATAAGATTTGATAAAAGGTTTTGAAGAAGACACACTCTGTGCTGCTTCTAGCCCTGCTTTGAACTCTGGGCAAAGGGTTCCTCTCTTCTTTGGCACCTAGTGTTGCTCAGGGGAAAACCATTTGTAAACAATTGCCCTAAAATGAAAATGGGTAGCTCTTGGGCCAGCGTCAGCCAGTTGCTGCTTAGAACACATAATCAAAACCCCAGGCTTCAATCCAGATCTATGGAGTCTGGTTTAGTCAGCTTTGCAGGTGATGGGCGAGCACATCCAAATCTAAGAAGTTACCTGGGTGTGGTGGCGCAGGCCTGCATGCCACCACTCTGGGAGGCTGAGACAGAAGATTCTCTAGTGTGATCAATGCAGTCCGGGCAATTAAACATAAAAAATAGACAAAAGATTAAGGATGTAGCTCAGTGCAATGGCCCTGGGTTTGATCTTGAGTATTGCAAAATTAAAAAATAAATTAAAGAATTTGTTAGTAGATGAACTTTAGAATCCTTATTTCAATCTTTGCTTAGTAGGATTGGCTTTCTTTCAAACCAGGCAAATCTTACCTCAAATCAGTTAGGACACAGTTATAGGGCTGTCTGGCCTTTACCGTTCTCTCCACTTTCTGGAAAGTTACCAAAAGTGCGGAAAATAACCCAGAAAAATATTTTCAAGATCCTTGAAAATCTTGTCCTGTGTCTTAGATCAATGAACAAAAAGGGAAAGAAGAAAATCAATTTTACTTTGAGTCTCCATAGAAACCCTACCCCAGTACCAACTTAGCCATGTGAGACTGTTTTCTTCACAGTTATCCTAGGGAAACTGAAAGGTTCAAAATAACTCCTGGATGAAGAAAAGAAAGTTCTAATTTGATTTTTCCAAGACATAAATCCGTGCTAAATTTGTAAGTTGATGGTCTAGCACACCTTCAACAACTAAGAAAAGGTCAATTATTTAAAATTCTTAAAGGTTATAGTGTGGCTGAGTCTTAAAGAAAGAGAACTTGAAAGAACATAGTCATTTGACAAAACTGCATTCATAAAATGAATGTGAGCTGTCAGTTAATTCCACCAATAGTTTTCATATTGTGAGGAAGAAATTCTTCATAAGATCCCGGTCGCCTGCATAGCAGAAGTCCTCTTTCTTTCCAGTTTGCTGCCCCTGCCCCATTCTGCCCCTTAACTCTGCTTCCTGTGCTAGTCCCTGCTAGCTCTGCTAGCTGTGGTTTCCCTTGCCATTGCTCTGGAAACTGGTATGTCCTGAAAGGATGCGTGCCAAATTCTGTGATGTCTTTTCTCTGTGTTTTCGACATTGTCCTGTCCAACTACAACTTGCCTACATTCCAACGAGGTGGGTGCAGGGACCACTGTGCACAAACTAAGAGGAGGCCCAGCTTTCCTGGCCTAGAGGGTCTCACTGGCCCAGATCGATGTTGCCTCTGATTGAAATGGCTTTGACTGACTTTCACTGAAAGAGCTGAGAACACTGTGACATTCTTTATTTTACTTAATCTTATTTTCCATCAGAAAAGATAACATGAACTTCCTTTTATAGGCAAATGAGCTAAAGCCAGAGAGGTTGTTGTCTATCTACAGAAGGTCAGCCTGTTCCACTGAGCCATCTCCCCAGCCCGCTCACACTGGAATGTGGGTCATCTCCTGTCTACCCCACTGTTCTAGCCAGTCATGCATGCTTACTTCCTCCAGAATAACAGTGACAACAATAATGTGTTTGTCCCATTGTGTGCTTACCCACACATGGGCTGGGTGGAACTCTGTGGGCTTTCTACGTTTTTATATTTTATTCTTAGCAGTGTCCAATGCTCTATGTATTTGTGCTATAAATCTGTGTTTTATAGGAAAACTTTGGCCTGGAAAATTTGAGTAATCTGTTGTTTCTAAATGATATAATGAATACTCTGGTTTCTCTTCAGATCGTATAAATCTTTCACCTTTTACTAAATGATATAATGAGCGTTTGAATCTAGAATCTGGCCCCAGAGCCTGTGGTCTTAGCTGGGATGCTATGCTATGTGTCCCCAGAAAATGTGAGGGTGCTTCTCTTTCTATGAAAAATAAACTACTGAGCGTGACCATCTTCCATGTAGCCTATAATAAGGGCAATCTGAGGCATCCTCTGATGTGTTCTCAGACCTAATCCTCCAGCACCATAATTCTGCTTGGACTGGAAGTTAGCTCTCTTTTTATACTTCCTATTCAGTTTTGTCTCCATATTCCTTCCAGTGGGCCAGCCCTCTCTGAGAAGGCTGTGTCCCCTATAAGCTGGAGATTCTATAGTCCTACAATCCTACTTGTAACTGGTTCCATCAAGTCAGCTATGGGGTGACCCTTGAGTAAAGAGTCTGTTGACTCCTTTGAGAATTAATATCATTCCTACAGCTGGGCCTCAACACAGGTGCTGGGCCTCCACTATCTGGCCATGGAAATTCTGTCTACAGGCCATTCCTCAAGCTGAAAAAAGAGAAGCAAGGCTTTATGGTTTGACTCAAAATACTCTACCAAAATCCAGGGGTTCTAGGCGGGCTTCTGCATGGTGACCACTGTTGTGCTGGAAGGACCCTTTGATGAATTCACAGCTAAATGTGCTTTAGGAGGTTGGGCTCTATGGGACTGGAAGAAGAGGGTACCAGGGGCAGAACCTGGAAGGAATATTACAGCCAGCTCGTTCTACCCTTTCCAATTGTTTCCAACTCTCTCTGTTTCCTGGACACCAGAGGTGACCAGCTGTCCTCTGCCAGCCCCTCCTGCCATGATGTAGCTCCTGCTTGAATGGGTGAGCCAAAGTAAACATATCTCTTTTTGGGGAGGATGTCAGTTCCTTTCTCCCCAGAAGACTTCTGGGCTCCTTCACAGCGTGAAGAAATCCTCAAGCTCCTTGTAGTGAGAAAAAGGGTCAGGAAAAGAGAAAGCATAAATCAAGATAGCCTAGATATGTGGGTAGGTAATCACTCACGTACAACCATATTCACTACTATTGAAATCATTTGTGGATTTTACTCAATTATCACTTGTTCAGTGTTAGCTAATTCAGATATCATCAGAATAGTAAATCTAGATGGGGCAAGTTTAAGACAACTCATGATGGGAACTTTGGGGACACTTGGCTGTCTAGTGATAGCCTTCTTAATACATGGGCTAGATGTTTGAAGGTTGCCAGACTTTTCTTATTGTAAAAGAAAATTGGATCTTTAAAGAAATTTTTAGTTTTAAAAGATTAATAGGGCAATGATTACAAAACAAAACAAATTAAGGATTTATAGCATCTAGTATAGTGATTCAAACTAACCCTCCATCCAAAAAGAAAAAAAAAATGAAAAGAAATGTATAAAAGTATCTTTTTGGAAGCATTAGTGACCAGTGACACAGAGACTGAGACAGAGACACAGGCAAGGAGGGTGAAGCTCCTTGTGGAAGAGCCAGGGGGAAAGCGCTTGCCTGCGGAGAAGTGCTAGGAACAGCTGCCTCTGGTGCCCATTCTGCAGGGTGCAGGTGGCAGACGCTGGGTCCAGGTAGAAAAGTTCCTTCTATTATGCAACAGAAAGAGTGAGCCAGAGCTGCCAAGAGGCCAAGCTGGGTAGCAGATCCATGTGGCTGAAGCAGAAATGGTTAAACACTCACCAAAGGCAAGTCTCCTGGTATAAAAACCCCTGCTGTAGGTCATAAAAAGGAAACCATTCTAGCAGTAGGGAGAGTGCAGACCCTAACGGACAGTTAGAAATCCATCAGCTGCCACTGCTGAACTGCAAGCTCTCCCTTCTAAGCCCCCTAGAAGGAAGTGAAGGAAATGAACATCCTAGTTCTCAAGTGTTTCTGTATGTAATTTTTCAAACAAAAAGCCAGCACACAATAAAAGGCTGCAAGGCACTTGCATAGACAAAATATGATCTACCAGAGTCAACAGAAATAATACGACTGAAAGAGACTCACAGATACTGGAGTTTATTCAATACAGAGTACTCTACAAAACAGTTATTTTTACAGTATTCATGGAACTAAAATGTCATATCCAAAGACTTAAGTATACTAGGTATAACAAGGTAAATCACGTGACTAGAGACTGTATCAAGATTTCAAGATGTTAAATTAGAGAACCGAAAACAATCAACTGAAATTAAGAACATAAGGGCTGGCCTGATAGCTCAGCGGGCTAAAATGCCTGCTTAGGCAAGTTGCAGTGCCCAGGTGTGCTGAGACAGTGATTGAGACTGGGTGTAGTGACATGTGCCTGTAATCCCTGTGCTTGGGAGGCTGAAACAGGAGACTCACTAGGAGCCCAATCTACATAGTAAGACCCTGTAGACTCTGTAGTAAAATACATTTTAAAGAAAGAACATAATAAATAAGTTTAGCAGCAACACAGCAGAGTATTAGTGAGCTTAAAATATCCCAGAAGAAACTAGATTCAATGTAGCTGGACAGACAAAAGTAGAAAATAAAATAGGAGTCAGAGACATGAAGGTTACATGAGAAGGTCTAAGACATTTTAATTAGAATTTTGAAAGTGCAGGAGAGAGACACAGAGATAAGCAAAACTTGAAAAGATAATAGCTATTGATGTAGGAAATCAGTCTAGCAATTCTAGAAGACCAAGCAGGCAATATAAAAATAAATTCATATGTAGACACACCAGACTAAAAATTGCAGAACATCAAAGACAAAGCAGCAGGAGTTTGATTGACAACTAAGTTTTCAACAGCAAACCAGAGAAGTCTGAAGACAAAACAGTGACAGCTTAGAATTCCCAGTTTACTGAGACTTGTAAAATGGAAGCAAAATATTTTTTCAGAGAATAACAGATTCATACAAATCAGAAAACTCTCAAAGACAGTCTTCAGGTAGGAAAAATATTATTGTACATGGATATTGGGATAAAGTGCAACAACAAGTGTTTAAATAATACTTGCTATTTAAATAATAATATCTAGTGCAGCTCTAAGTATTTTATTTTTTTATGTATTTAGTACAGGGTTTACCGGGTCTCACTACACAGACTGGATTTATAGTGATTCTCCTGTTTTCACCGTCCCAAGCACTGGGATTACAGACATGTGCCACCACAGCCAGTCTCAATCCCCCTCTCAGCATGCCCTGGGGGTGGGGCCAGCACAGCAGGGTCCCTGCACCTGGCTAAGCAGGTGCTTTTAATCCACTGAGCTGTCTGCCTTGCTGGGATTACAGGTACACACCACCACGCCCAGTCTCAATCGAGTGTCAGCACACCCTGGGGGCAGGGTCGGCATGAAGTGTTTTATACTTACAACCCTGTGAGGTAGAAGCCATTAACATCCTAGATTTAGGATGTTAACTGAGATATAAGGGGATTAAGAATCTGGTTTGCTGGTGCTAAAAATGGAAAGAAAACTAGACTCTACTGACATACTCAGTAGGAAATAAAACTTGACCCCCTAGGCACATTCCACCGACATACTTTATTAACTTTCCCACTTTGTTTACCACGCAGCCCACCTCAGGAACAGTCAAACAACTGCTTACACTGACAGACTAATGCGTTAGGCTGAGCACATGCGCACTGCTTGCCTTTCATTCTCACCCTTAGCTATTGTTGCTTTAAAAACGGCCTCACAACTTAGCGGCACAGTCTGCAGCAACCGTGCGAACCTTCTTGTGGGAGATGTGTGGGAGCCAGAGTTTGGACACAGCCCTGTGGGGTGGCTTGTATGGCCATGTTCCATCATGGGTAGGGTCTGGCAGGAAGCTAGAGAGATGGGAAGTAACTCCAATGGCTGGAGCTGGGCACTCTGCAGGCTTCTTCACGCCCACACCTCATGGCTTCGGGCCTAAGAGTACACTTACCATAGCTGCTCAGGGATGCGCGCACAAGTTTCAGGGTACTCAGAAGTCACCTGACATCACTTGCGCTGAACTCTACTGGTTGGTGTTTACAGGCCTGCCGAGTTTTGAGAGGAAGGGAGATGCCCCCTTTGAGGAATTCCAGAGAACTTTCAGCCATGTTCAAAAGCTACCACACTATTCTTATCCTTTTATTTGGTCTATTTCATCAGTTTTACCTTACTATAATGAAATGTCTGGGATGGTTGACTTAAAAGCGAAAAGGTTGATACGGGCCCACAGTTCTGGAGCTTCCATGGTTGGATTACCTCCTGATTAAGTCTCTGAAGGGGGAAGCAGACAGCAATAGCAGGGACTTGTGGAGAGGAAACTGCTCCCTTCATGGGTAGGGGGCGAAGGGAAAAGAACGGAATGAGGAGGGCTCAGCTGTCCCTGTCAAGTACATGACTGTGAGGACCTCAGGACCCCCCCACAAGGCCTTGTCTCTCAAAAGCGCCACCCTGGACACCAAGCTTCTCACTCGTAGACCACTAATAGATGTTTGTTATCAAAATATCATGATGATCCCATGACCGAAAGAAAAGATGCTGCAACACAGACCCTCCATACAAGTAACCCTGTCCTCTACTGCCTGTTCGAGGACAAGGAGCACAGCACTGTCTAAGAGGGATTCCAAGACATGCGTGTACACAACACCACCCCGGAAGCTTTCAGAGCTCCACAGTCCCTACTGACCCCATAGAGACGATGGACATTCCACCTCTGTGGCCACAACCCACAGCCAGTATTCTCAGGTGATTCTTAGCTTGGCTCTGGCAGCAGCTTGCTGATCAGCATTTGAGAGACCTGTAGATGATTTTACTTCATCTCTCAGGAGAAAGACTTCCTGGGTTCTGCAAATCGAAAGCCAAAAAGAATCACATCAGTTTTCAAAATTGGAGCTCAGATTTTGAAAAGCGAAAGTAAGAACTGGTAACCTAGGCTCCCGGAATATTTTCAAAAACTCAGAAAGAGGAGGAAAATAGCAAGAGTCCCTTTACAAGCTGGAGACAATAGTCCTTTGGTAATGTTAGCTCTGAGAAGCCCACCGCGTGAAGAAAGACTCCAAGAGACGTCCTCTCATGCAAAAGCAAGGGGATTTTATTTTCCATGCATGCATGGGGCTCCCTGAACGCACAGGAACAGAGAAGCCCCGAGCTGACCGTGGACTGGGTTTTAAGCCCGAAGACAAAGGGAGGAGGGGTTTGAGAATATTTGACTTTTTAGGGTAACTAAGAGGGGTAGGCCAAAGGGCAACTACTAGCTAACTCTGGTTTTAGCTGCATTCCGAGAATGGGTGGGTTTACTTGTGTAAAGCGACAAGAGTGTCCCCAGGCCAGAGATTAAATGTTTTCCCAAGCTAGGCCTGAGGTTTATGACCCCACCTGAGGTTTTTATGTCCTCTTTGTTTTAGGAACAGGGATTACAGGCCCTAGTGGGGCAAAGGTTCACAGCATTAGTTCATTAGGCAGTAATTTAGCTGACATGGTTAGCTGATGTCCTAAGGCGGCGCATACAGAACAGAATGGCGACGTAACCTCATGTATGTCCTTAGAGATTATTTGGGCCCTACAGTTTTCTACCTATTCGTTTCAATCGTTTAGTTCTATTCCTGCTGGTTTGTAAATGGATGGAGGGCTCTTTTCTCACTAAATCAGTAAGTGTATTCTACATGTTACTTTTGGAATCGATCATGCTATGCTCAATGAAGAGAAATGTAAAGACATAATAGGAATGTCGTATGGGGTGTGTAAGCCAATAGTAATTCCTCATCCTGTGATAGTTCTTTGTAGGTGGAGGAGTGGAGGGATATAGAAATAAGAGTAGAGAAGAGAAACAGTGACCAGGGAAATATTTCTAGGGAATTTCACCTGAACTCTTGCAGTCTGGCTTTGTTTGTAGAATAAGATGCTGAAAAGGCGCAGAGCCCTCGCCAACCGGCTAGGCCACAGAGGCTTCCCATGTGTGTGCCTGCTGCCCTGCTCTTGCCCCTCAGGAGACTTCCTTGGGGGAGCCAGCTGCAGCCCAAGTTTGAATAAAAGGAAAGTTGGCTTTAGGAGTCTTCTATTCCATTTTGGATTTATAAGCTGAAGGCCACCCTTCACCTCCTAGGGACCCAAATGAACTGCAAGCATAGGGAGACTGGTGACAAAGGCTCTGCCTGGCTGGACAGTCTGACCTCTGTTAGGAAGGAACCACAGTCCCAAAACTTTGGCTTATTATGTTTGATTAGATGAACTTCCCGGGGAGCATTTCATCTAATTCCTCTTGGAATGTTACATCTCTTCTGAGGAAAATGGCTTTTGTGGGGCCATTTTTAAAAAAATATCTAGGCTTCAGAGCAGTGCAGTGACCTGTACTAGTGTGCAGAGCAGGAATGTGGAGCTGGGTGAGAGGTCACCACGGTTCCAGAGTGGGTAGGGGTGGATCTGGGGTTCAGGAGAGGAAGAGTGAAAGGAAAGTGTGTTCATTTCCTGTGGGTATATAACAAAGGGCCATAAACTGGGTGGCTTAAAATAGCAGAAATATATTCTCTTACACTTAAGGAGGCCAGATGTCTGGCAGCAAGGGAGGGCATAGCTACACTCCCTGTGGAGGTCCTGGGGTAGAATCCCTCCTGATTTCTTCCTGTTCTGATGGCCAAAGGCTGCATCACTCTTATCTCTGCCTCCATCTTTACATAGCTCAGTCCTCCCTGTGTGATCTCCCTAAGACTTATTTTCAGTGCTGGGTTATAGAACCAGGGCCCTGTGCGTGTTAGGCAAGTGGTCTACCAGGGAGCTAGCCTTAGCCAGCAGACACTCAGATGGATGTGATGGCACTTAGGGCCCCCAAGCATCATCCAAGACCTGCCATCACAAACTCTTAGCTGAAGCCAAATAAGCCAATCAAAAAAGCAGGCTAATAAAGGGAATAAAAACTTCCTAAAAGGACAAATACCAAGTAAATACATAAAAAAGCAGCCATCATCTTTATCCACTAGGGAAATGCGAAGCAATGACTCCGAGATCCCATCATATACCAGGTCGGATGGCTGTCATCGTGAACCCCGAAAGCAACAAATGGAAGCCCCACTACACTGTTAGTTGAACAGCAACCACTGTTGGTGGAAACTAGGGTAACTATCGTGGAAATTGGTATGGAGAGTCCTCAAAAAATCAAAAGCAGAAGTCCAATTTGACTCAAATATACTTTTTCTGGGTATATTCTTTAAAAAGTGAAAGACATCATCCTATAGTAATATATTTATACCCATGTTTAGAACAGTACAATTCATAATACCTGTGCTCTGAAAGTAGCCTTGATACTCAACAAATTAATGGATAAGGAAAATGTGATATATTTTCAATGGAATATTATTCAGCCATAAGGAAGAATGAACATGTCATTTGTAGGAAAATAGATGGAATTTGAGACCATATTGCCAACAGAAGACAGACACAGGAAGTTAAATACTTCTTAAATACGTGCTTTCTTTCATATGATAAACCTAAAGTATGAACAAATTAAAGAAAGATGGTAGGAAATAAAAAGGCAGACTTTTACAGATGCTGAAGGAGAGCAACAACAGAAGGAAGGAAAGAGAGAGGGGGCAAAAAGATTTAAAGATGGTTGATTTGTTATGAACCTATACAAGTTCCCAAAATGAGCATCACATTCTATGTTGCAAACATGTACTAACTTTTAAAAAATCCTTAGCTTCACCACATCTATAGAAATCCTTTCTTGTCCCAGCAAGGTTCTAGGGATTTGGAACTAAGGTCTTGGGGACTTATGGTGTGCCTACCACAGAGTGTCTAAGCTACACCAGGAACCCAGCAGCTGTGCTGAGTGGGGCCATATCTCTTGGGAAACCATCCACAATTTTGGCCACGGGGGATCATGGGAACACTTCGATTTCAAAAAGTGACACCTCGGAGAGGCTGAGAACAGCCGGCAGACTCCTGCTCACCAGGGATGCAGGGCGACTGTGCTAAGGAGGAAACCATGGGGGTAAGAAGGAGAGAGGGTGGAGAGCCCTGGAGAGAGCGCAGACGGAGCTCGGGAAGACTGAGACTGAGCGTGGTGGTGCCCGTGATCCCAGCTCTCGGGAAGCTGCAAACAGGAGGATCAATGACTCTGAATCCGATCTGTGTAGTGAGACCCTGTACTAAATGCTTAAAATAATAATAATAATGTTGATTTATTTTAGTTTGAAAATATATGAGTTTTCTCAAAAAATCCCAGGGTGGAGCCCACCCTGAGCCCAGTCACAGAATCACAATCACTAACCCTGGAGTACCCTTATCAACACAGACCTCCTTGGGAGGAGTTAATGGATCTTTACATTAGAGATTATTGGGATTTGTGATATTCTTTTCTATTAACTCTATAGAATTTTATTTTTTTAAAATCTTATTTATTTATTTGGTACAGGGTGTTGCTATGCATCTTGGACTCCCAGTGATCCTCCCATCTCAGCCTCCTCAGTGCTGGGATTACAAGCATGCACTACCATGCCTGGTTTTAGTAGCCAGCATGATGGCATGTGTGGTACCAGGGATCAAACCTGGGTCCTTATGCTTGCCAGGCAGGCTCTTAGACCACCGAACTATCTCCAAGCCCCTCTCTTAACGCTTTTGTCATTTTTCTCTGCTTTGTTTACCTCTCTTGATTTCATTGTGTTTTCTTATGATTTTCATCATCATCTTAGTCTCTGCTTTCCCATACTGGATTACCAAGGAGCCTTATGCCCATAA
>PVKA01017977.1:0-44746 GCA_004027165.1 Ctenomys sociabilis | reverse complement strand
TTCTTTTACTGCAGAGGTTTTTCAGATTGGGTTTCCTCCATAAGTTTCTGTGTTTGATTCTTCAGATGTTATGAATTCAGAGTTTTCTTTTTTCATTACAGAAATTAATTCTGCTCTGTGTTTCTCTATACCTTTCTGCTGTTGCTTATTTACTTCCAAAGCTATTGATTAATATATTTCAGCTGAGCTAGTGTCTTCTGCACTTGTTCTGGGTGGGCACTGGGTTTCCTCCATATGTTTCTGCATTTGATTCTTTACTTCAGATGCTATTAATCCAGAGATTTCTTTTTTATTTCTGATCTGAGTTCCTCTGTACCTTTCTGCAGTTGTTTCTTTATTTCAGACGCTATGGATGCATTGATTTCAGCTGTGTGATTCTCAATTTGTTCTGTGCTAGTGTCCTCTGCACTTGTTACAGGTGGGCTTGGGCTGCGAGACTCCATTTTGTTCCTTCTCATTGTCATTTTGTATAGCACTGTCTTTTGACCTTTGTTGTAGTACTTTGGTGTAGTTATAACCTTAGCTCTTACTGAAATTCAGGTGTAGATCTAGAAAGTTTGTATTTATCCAGCTGTACCTGGCTTGGGTTTGGCTGCTGTGCTCAGCTCCTTCCTGCTGCAGCCCTTGCAAGTGAACCTGTTGTGCTCCTCTGCCAAGATGTTCTGCTCCTGGACTAGCTGGGTGGTTCTGTCCCCTACTCTCTCTGCAAGGACTACAGCTGCAGAGTTTCACCCTAGGCCTACATTCCAGACCTGAGCTGCATGTGAAGGGGACAAGGGGCTAGGTGAGGGGGGAAGCTCTCCCACACACTCCCTGGGCCTGGGCTAGAGCTGGATCTGGGGAGAACCCAGCAGAAGCTTTTACTCACTTGGCATGCTTTGGAGGGGCAAAGTACTGAGGGATGGTCCAAAGGGTGCATAAGAGAGTCTCACTCACGCAGTGTGCCTGGGTTTGGACCAGACAGGTCCTTCTGGCAGAGTAGCCAGAAGCTCTCTCACACATTCCCCGGGCCTGGGCTAGGGCTGGATCTGGGGGTCCTGAGAATGTGGCTAGCACAAATTTATAGACCTGATTATTTCCAGTTTAGTGTAGCGATCAAATAGAGTTTTGTGACTAAACTAGTTTGAAAAATGCTTGAAAGGAAGGATGCAGCGATCAGGACAAATTAACCGAGGAATTCTTGTCACCTCTTAGGCAGGAGGGAGAGGAGAGTATACGAAACAGGAGGAGCAGAAGTAGCCCTGGCCAGAGAAGGCAGGTTCCTCAGCTCAAGGATGTGAAGACAAAGGACAGCATGGGTCGGGGGCGTTAAAGCAGGGACTATGGAGCCATCGGGGCCGAGGGTTGTGAAACTGAAGGGGAAATGTCCATCATTTGGAACGGACACTACATATCATGGTACTTTATGCAATAACTGCAATTGCCTCTGAATGGATAGATTCCTGTGTTTTGATTACATTGATTCCCTAATATAAAATAGTGCAGAAAAGACTAACGACATTTGTGCAACGACACTCTGTTGCTTTATCACTGAAGACATGATCTTATTTGATTGTTTATACAGTGCGTTTGGAGCCACAGGGTTTATGTCTTTTTACAGCTGGGAGAACAAAAGGGCAGGAAGGAAAGTCCTCTTCCCTGATCACACAGGAAGCTCTGGCTACAGCTGAGACAAAACTAAGGGGCACTGGCACTGTCCTTAGACACAGCTGTATTTTGTGGCGCCTGTGTGAGCTGGTGCGTGTGTGTTGGGCGTCTGGTGCCCCCAGGAGCCAGGGCTATTCTAACAAACCGCAGCCCTGGAGCAACCTGAGTGTCCCCAGATTTTTCCCTCAGATCATTTTTATTTTACAGTTCCCCACTTGTCCCACTTCTGTCTTAACCTATTTTTAAAAAATTTACAGATATGTAATTAAGTGGTCTCCTTGGTGATGTTTTGAGGACATCTTGATGTTGCTTAATTAATCCTTAAAAAGAGACCTGGGTGAGATTTTTAAACTGCTCTGCATCACCTTCGTCAAACTATTCTCAGCACCTGGTGATGAATGTCCCAATTAGCAGGTCAGTAAATGAAACAGGTGATGGAAAATATGAAACACATGTTTCCTGCTGAAGGTCTTCCCTCCTAGAATTCAAATTGGACATTAAAATTAAAACTGTTTCCAAGACACGACCCTCATCCCACAGTACCCTTCAATTACCAACTTAGCACTGCTGTTGGCCATTCTCAGGCACCTTGGTTGACTGGGTTGTGGAAGAAGAGTAATTCAGATTCCAGAGGACAGAGCTTCCCTCTCCTCCCAATTAACAGCAGCCGCACACTGGCCACAGGCAATTCTCAGAGTGATTCGCCTGACTTAATTTTGCTTTTAGCGTTCAGTGCCAGGAATACCTGGAAAATTATCCACTAATTATCTCGCATTATCTATGTCGGTTCATGTCTGAAGAGTAGTGCATCTAATTACAAGCCCCCTTGCTATTTACCTTTAAAGAGTGGGTTTAGCTGAGAAATTCTCCAAAAGCGTTTGCACTAAAGGCTGGTAATTATGTGCTTTGCGTTCTTCAAGGGAGTTCTTTTCAGTACCAATAACAAACAGTCACCCAAGTGAGTCATTCAAAGTTGCTTTCACAGCAGGTAAGCTGTAAGCAGTAATTACACCTGGACATTCCCAGTGTCTTCTTAGTGCACAATTAGCAGCGCTAACTCACCCCAGCCTACCCCAGGGAAAACAATGAACCCTCTCCATCCTAGCAATGGCTCACTCACGCCCAGTCTTCTCTCAGTTGGCATCAAATCCTAAGCAGAATTTAATCGAGACCATGGAGAAGTATAAACAATGCAAGTAAAAGATTGTTATACTGATGACTGAATAGATGTGGCCATTAAATGATGCCCATTTACCACCATCCAGTAAAAATAACACTTGTCACCCTGACCTGCTGGGGCACTAGAAGGGCAGCTAATAAAAGAAAGCATCTTTAAGTTCCTAGGGAAAGCAGGTCCTTCTAGGTTCTATTTTCTTTTAAAGTAGTTATGAATGCTGATCTACAAACTGTTTTACAGGGTTTTGGGGTAAATCCTGAGGGGATTTGACTGACCTTGTCACATACAAAGTTATGTTTTTAGTTATATAGGCCATGGCTTTACTTTTTATACTGCATGTTTATACTTTTCTGCTGGATGGTTAATAGGCTGAGCTGTAAAAGGCTCAAGTCAACAACTTCTAACATTGCCAGTCCTGTGGATAACCCACTACTATTACGTTCTACTGGACTATATTGGATTACTTTGCTGAACTCACACAACTACAATATTTGAATGGCAATGGGATACCCATCTCTGACAAAAGTGAATAAAAAAGGGGATATAAATGAAGGACCATGTTATAGTGAAAAAAAGAAAAAAAAATATATATATATATACACAAAATAGGATAGGTATGCAGTTACTTTCTCTTAGTTCAATGAAAAGAAAGATTAATAGTGTTTAGACGAAACATCACGTCTGCATCCTGTGCTCTAAATAACCACTATGAATGTACCAATATGCCAGGTATTAATTACTGAACCTGTCTACCAACCAGTTTTGAAACTGTCTCAATGCTATTTCCTTCTCAATAAAATTAATATAAAGGAAAAAACATGATTCAGGTAACTACATTTCTAAATACCTTGGACTGAAACCTAATGACAAACTTCTTATTATACTTGAATACTCTGTGTTTTATGTAATGTGTAGACCTCCCCTCCATACAGCTGTCACAGCTAAATCCAGAAACTGACGCGCACCTGCAGCTGACTTCTGAAAGTCATGCTCTGGGTTCCGCTGGTTCTCCCATTCCTCACAGACCATTTCAGAGTGACATGCAGACCCCCCCCCCCACCATGGGCCCGTTTACAGTCTTATACCCATGGGAAGTTGCTTAACAGCAGGCAAAATAGCACTGCAGAGCAAGATCAGTCAATCGGATGCCAGTTCTGGAATCCATCCATTGCAAGCCATGCTGATTGATTTTATTTTATTTTTAAGAGAATAAAAGAAAACTATAAAGATTAATAGAATTTCAAAAAAATTACAGGAAATTAAAAATGCTTATTGAATTGTATATTCCTTCTTCAAAGTGGTTGCTCAGATTACCAGATATAGGATGTAAGATGGATCTAATATAAACACTAGCTGTTCCTCCTAATGATCTAACAGAAAGTAGAAAGAGCATTATCTGAGCTATCATATACATTCCTTCTTTCCTCTTTTCCTCCATCCCAGTTGCTCTTTCCTTTTGAACATTTGCTTTTCCTTTCTCAATATCTATTACCTTTTAGATCTTACTTTCTCTTTCAGTCACTTACACTAGGGAGAAAATATGTTCATACTTGTGAGTCTGACTTATTTCACTTGTAAGTACGGTCTTTATTTGCATCCATTTACCTGTGAAAGTCTCATGTTTATCTTCTTTATAGTTCCATGATATTTCATTTTATAAAATATCACATCATTCTTAGCCATTCCTCAGTTGATACACATTTGGGATATTTCCAAGATTTTAGCTGTGACAAACTGTGTTTCTAGAAATAGGAGCGCACATATATTTCTGTAGTATGGCAGAAAAATATCCAGAAAGGGAATGGAGGGATCAAATGGGACTGCTAATCCTAGTTTTTTCAGGAATCTTTGCTCTTTCTTCCACAGTGACTGTACCAGTCTACACTTCCACCAACTTCGGGGAAGAACTCCTTTTTCTCCAGAGCTTTTCGAGCATTTATTATTAGTTGATTTCTTTATGATAGCCTTTCTTTCTTGGGTTAGATGAGCCTTTCTTTCTGGGGTGACAAATGATGTTGAACATTTTCTTATGTATTTATTTGTCATTTGTATTTCCTCATTTGAGAAGGGTATATTCATTCAAGATGCCCATTTTTGGATTGGGCCTTTGAATTTTAGGGGCCTGATTTCTAATATTCTTTATATGTTGTAGGTAGAAGTCCTTTGCGTAATGGACAGTTGGCTAAATTATCTTCCCAATTTGTGGTATTTCTTTTCACTCTGTTGTTGATTTCTTTTGATGTTGAGAATTATTTTTAAGAAGATGAGATCCAAGTTGTTGATTCTTTGGACATTTTTGTTTTTTGTTCATGAATTTTCTGCCTACCCCTATGTCTTCAAGATTTCTAGGGCCAACTTGATAGCTCAGTGGACTAAAAAGTCTGCTTAAGCAGACACAGTGACTATGGTTTGACCCCCAGGGAGCACTGAGAAGGCATCAGAGACTTGATATGGTGGTGCACACCTGTAATCCTGGCACTTGGGAGGCTGAAAACAGGAGGAACTGTGAGTCTTATCTGTGTAGTGAGACCTTATAGACCCTGTACTAATGCATAAAAAACAATTCTACCTGCTATCTCTCACTGTAGATTTAGTGTTTCTGTTTTAATATTTAGATCTTTGATACATTTTGACTTTAGTTCATGGTGATAGACATGTGTGTAGTTTTAGTCTTTGGCATTTAGAAAGTCAGGTTTTCCATTGTCATTTATTAAAAGACTACCTTAGTTCAGTGAAAATGTTTGGACATTTTGTCAAAGATAAAGTGGCTGGGTGTATTTGTAGTCATGTCTGTATGCCCAGTAACATGATGATTTTGTCACACTAGCTTTGTAGTATAATTTCAGGCCATGGATTGTGCTGCCTTCTGCCTTGCCTTTTCTGCCCAGAATTGCCTTTGATATTGTAGGTCTCTTCTGGTTCCAAATGAATTTTAGTAATGTTTTCTAAAATTCGTATGTGAGGTATGCTAATGGTATTTTTTTCATTATGTATTTGGTATTAGGTCTCACTACTCAGCTCACCCACAGTGATTCTCTTGTTTTCAGCCTCCCCAGCACTGGGATTACAGTACTACACCACCACGCTTGGACTTGGTCACTGGCTCAGTGTGCCCCAGTGGAGGGGCTAGCACAGCATCCAGGACTAGGGATCAAATCCTGGACCCTGCTTGTTGCTAAGCAAGTGTTTAGTCTGCTGAGCTATCTTACTGACCCTGCTATTGCTATTTTGACTGGGATTGCATTAAATCTATATAAAAATTGGGAATATAATATTTGTTCTTTCTATCCTAAGCAATGTATATCTTTCCATTTTATGATATTCTTTTAATCTCTTTTTTCAGAGTATTGTAATTTCAATGTATAGGTCTTTTAGTACCTTTGTAAGATTGATTTCTATGTATTTCATTCCTTTGGATTCTGGTAAAGATGTGGTTTCCCTAATTTCTCTTTCAATAAGTTTGTTGTTAGTGTGCAGGAATATTGTTGATTTTTGAGTATTGATTTTGTATCCTGCTACACTATTGAATTTGATTATTAGATCTAGAAGTCTCACAGTGGAGTTTGGGGAGTCTTCTGTCTAGAGTATCATGTTATCAGAATCTAATGATAATTTCACTTCTTCCTTTCCTATCTTTATGTATTTTATTTCTCCCTCCTGTCCAATTGCTCTGGCTAATGTTTCCAGAATTACATTGCATAGGAGTGGCAAAAGTTGATATCATTGTTTTGCTCCTGATTTTAGTGTGAAAGTTTTCAGTTTTTTTCAGATGTTGGCTGTTTGTTTGTCACAGAGAGCTTTTATCAGATTGAGGTAATGACCATTTATTCTGATTTTCTTTTTCTTTTCTTGTTGTATTTTAGGTAGAGGTCTACAGGGTATTCAGGGTCTCACTACTAGATCAGACTGGTAGTGATCTGCCTGTTTACAGCCACCCAAGAGCTAGGATTATAGACACACTCCAGCACACCCTGTCTCAACTGCCATAGCAGCATGCCTCAGGGGTAGGACCAACACTTCAGGCACAGGGATCAAACCCCCAACCCCTGTGCCTGCTTGCAGGCACTTTAATCCACAGAGCTATTTGGCCAGTCCTTATTCTGATTTTCTGTAGTTTTTATCATAAATGAGCACTGGACTTTATCAAAAGCTTTTCCCACAAATACTGAGATAACCATGTAATTTTTATCTGGCCCTGTTGATATGGTGTATTACAATTATTGATATGCATCTCTTGAAACCTCCCGATATTGCTGGGATAAATCCCACTAGGTCATGGTCTATAATCTTCTTGATGATTTGTTACAGTCTGCTAGTATTTAGTTGAGGATTTTTGCCCCTGTGCTCTTTAGGAAGAATGGCTTATAGTTTTCTTTTTGGGTTGTGTCTCGATTTCAGTATCAGAGTAATACTTGCCTACAAAAATGAGTTAGGAGAGTTGCTTCTCTTTCAATTTATTTGAAGAGTTTGTGGAATATTGACACAAACTAGATATTTCCTCTCTAAATATCTTGTAGAATTCAGCTGTAAATCCATCAAAACCTGGGCTTTTCTTTGCTGGTAAATTTTAATTACATTTTAAATGTTATTGGTTGACATTGCATTATTCAGAATATTTGTAGTTTCTTGATTCAGCTTTAGTAATTTATATGTATCTAGGAATCTGTTCATTTCTTCTGTGTTTTCCATCCTACGCCAGTAAAGATATTCAAAATAGGTACTGATGATTTGGTGAATTGCCTCAGGATCTATAGTGATTTCACATTTTTAATTCCATAGTGCAGGAACTTGAGCTTTTATTTTTATTTCCTTTCTTTTTGGATAAAGTTGGCTAGGGATTTATTAAATTTATGTATTATTTCAAAGAGCCACCTCTTTGATTGATTAATTCTTTGGGTGGTTTTTTCAGTCCCTGTTATACTAATTTCTGCTCTGAACTTTATAATTTCCTCCTCTCTTTTTTTTTCCCCCTCCTCTCTTTGGACTTGGGCTTGTCTTGTTCTTGTTTTTCTATAAGCTCAAAGTACAACATAATGTTGCTTATTTGTGCTCATTATTTTTTCCTTGATGTGAGAATTTACTGCTACAAATTGCACTCTGAGGACTGCCTTCTTTACATCTCCCACACTTTCTCTTGTTATATTTCTATTTTTGTTCCACTGTAAATATACATCAATTATTTGATTTCATCTGTTACTCATTGGTTGCTCAGTATGGTGTCATTTAACTTTCATGTGAATATTGATTTCTTTGTGGTTTCTTTTCTCAATAATTTCCATGTTCATTGCATGCATGATATAATTTTAATTTCTTTGTATTTAGTTAAGCATGCTCTATGGGTTAGTATATCATCTATTTTAGAGGACATCATGTAAGCAGCTAAGCAGAATGTATATTCTACTGCTGTTGATGACAACACTCTGTAAAATTCTACTAGGTCCAGTTGTTCACAAGTTTGCTTTGGGGCTGTTATTTATTTGCTGCTCTTTTGTGCCTTTATCTATATCTCTTTGTGACAATGGAGTGTTAATGTTTCTTATTACAAATGTATTATTGTTCATTTGATTTTTCTTGTCTTTAAAATTTGTCTTTTATAATTGGATGCTCCTGTCTTTGGAAAATGTATATTTATGATTGCTCTCTCTTCCTCTTTAAGTTTTCCCATAAGTGGTATGCAGTGGCTCTCTCTTTTGATCATTCTTAGTTTGAAGTTCTCATTGTGTGCAAACAGAACAGCTACCCCTCCTTTTTTCTGGATTGCTGTCATATGGAGTATAGTTTTCCATCCTTTGACTTACAGTCTATCAATTTTATTTTGAGTTAAATACATTTCTTGGATACAGAATGATGTTAGATTTTGTTTCTTGATTCACTCTGCCAGTCTTTTGCTTTTTGACTGGTGAATTAAGTCCCTTTATTTTCATGGTTATAACTGATATTTAATTATCTTTATTATGTTATTTGCTTGACTTGGTTTGTCTACTTTTCTCCTTTGATTAATTGCCTGCACTCCCTGGGGGTTTCTTTCTTTTATTTTTCTTGGATTTGTGGTTATTTTCATTGCTTTCTAGTATATATTTTAGTACTCTTTGTAGGATTGGTTTAGTGGTCATGAATTGTTTTAGCTGTTGTATGTCATGGAAGTATCTTATTTTTCCATTAATTTTGAAAGAGCTTTGTAGTGTGCATCAATCTGGGTTAGAAGGGTGTTTGTTTGTTTTCAGGACTTGGAATACTTCACTCCAAGCTCTTCTTGACTTAAAGGTCAATGTTGAAGTCTGCTGTGATGCTGATGGGCTTTTCTTATAGGTTATCTGTATCTTTTCTCTCATAGCTTTTAATACTTTGTACAACTCCTGAATTTCTGGATCTCAATTATTTTATATGTGGGTGTAGATTTATTTTGGTTATGACTAGTTGGAGTTGTATATGTCTCGCTTATCTGTATGTCAGATTCTATTCCCATGCTTGAAACACTTTGTGCTGTTACCTCAACAAATAATCTTTTCATGTCATTTGTGTTGATTCCTGCTTTTTGTTTGACACCTACTGCTCTAATATTGTTTTGCTTTACATCATCTTGAAGCTGCTGATGTCATTTCCTTCTCCTTTGTTATTTGTAAGAGATATTTCCTTTTGTGATTGCTAGCTATACCCCTACCTTTGAGTCTCAAAGTCCATCTTTAGTTTCACTCAAATTCCTTCACCCACTTTCAGTGGAATTTTTAACTTCCTGGATATCTCTTTGCATCTCTTTCTAATTTTTTCCTTTACTGTTGATTCAATGTTTGCATCATTTTCCTATATTCTCTTATTATTTTTAATCTATTCTTCTTTAGATATGCTCAGAAATTCTTTTATTGTGGCTGTCATTTCTTTTTCTTTTTTTTTTTTTTACCAGAGAGATAATTTCTGGTCTGATTTCCCCTATAAACTCCTGGTGTCATTTTAATAATTTTAGGTCTGACTTCCAATTTCTTCTGTGTCAATGTATCTCAAATATGTTCTGGATGCCTGGAGGTCTGCAATGGCATTTTATTCCTTTTATTGACATTTTATATTTCAAAAAATTATTTTGTTTTCTGTGATGATCCTTGTGAGTTTTGATAATAAGTAGCTGCATCACTAATATCAAGACCTCTCTTAAAAAGTCTATTTTCATGGATATCTTCTGTGTGTAGCAGCTTCTAGGTTTGATTCTGTCCCAATATCCTACCTTCCCAATTGTGCGTGGAATGTTTACTTTCATTTAGCTCCTTCCCAAGTCTTTTCATGTAGGGTATGGTGAGTTTATTAACTCAGAGCATACCAATATTGTTACACAAGAGAGAATAATACAAGTGAGATTATAGTAGTAAAATTAATCAATAATGGTATCATGAAGCACAATTTAGAAATTGACAAACTATGGCAACTCTCGATTTTGTACTTTAAAACACACAATAGCAAAGCCTATAGTTATATAACAGAACTGATTGTAAATTAGGGATTTGTTGAAGTGCTTCCTCATGTTAGAATAGCTTTGCCTTGTGCTCCACTAAATGAGCCAGTTTCTCTGAACCAGGTGCTTCTCACACTGCCTGCCATTACAGTGGTGTAAGTGGATTGGCTAGGTACCTGGGTTTCTCCAGAAGTAGGTTCCTGCAGTAGCATGGAGGAAATAGGTTGGGACGCTCTCCTCCAATGCAACTCACTGAGGCTCCTGCAGTGACAGATGGGGTCTCTCTCCTTCACCTAGGCTCACAGAGCTCTCTGATTATTTGTTTTAATTTCTGATACTTAAAGATCTAAAGCATTATTAGTCTATTATAGATGGTGGTAAAGAGAATCTCAGCTCTAGATGCCTTCCTTGTGTGAAAACCAGAAAGAAGTTACAATGGCTCAGAACAACAAGGAGTTTGTTCGCGGCATAAGAGATCACTACAGCAGAGGGACAGTGAGCTTTCTCAGTAGACTCATGGTGGGAACCATATTCAGCTGGTGGGAGCACCGAGTAGGACCTGGTCTTAATTATTTTTCTCATCACACAGAGACCCATGTCTTAATGGAAGATGAGCTGATTTTGACTCAAAGTTTGTGGACCTTTCCATTCATACTTCACTGGCTTCAAGGCATGGCAGGGGGGCATTACAGAGGAGAAACATCTCCTGGCATGGTGGCTTGATGCAAAAAGAGAGATGAAGGGAAGTGAAATGAGATAGCCCTTTCTAGGCCACATCACAGTGACCACTACCTGCTCCCAGGTCTCACCTCCCACCACCCCATTTAGATACAAATTCATCATTGCACCAACGAACCTTTGATTATCACACATCCATGATCCAATCACTTCTCCCAAAGCATCTTTGAGCACATGAAATTTTGGAGGAGAAATTAGATATAAATCATAACTTATATGCTGGCTCCATTTGTGTCAAGGGAAGAGCCCCAGGTCTCTGATTCATGGAAATGTTCTCACATTTTTCCTATCTGCTCTGTTATTAGAACTACAGACAGGGGAGATGATTGACTACTGAATGGAAATTCCTCCTGAATATCTAATACCATTTCCCAAACAACAAAGTTCAACAGCACGATTGACATACATCACTCTTTCCCAGAATCCAATGTATATCCCAGAGATCCTAAGCTTCTCAAGTCAAATATCTGGGGCTCAGTGATACTTGGAAGTCAGTTTTTCTTCCCAAGAAGCAAGTGGCACTTCTCTCTAGCACAATTTCTTACTCTTTACAGTTTTCTCCGTCTCCATTAATTTCTTAATATTTAAGCCACCACTGATTTGGATGTTTGTCATCAGGTCTCAGCTATCCCTCTTTCTCCCTTTTCTCACATTGCTGAGGAAAATATCCAACCTCAAAAGCTAAGCAAGGAAAGGTTTATTTAGCTCATGTTACCTGAGGTCTCAGTCCGTATTCATCTGGCTCTAAGACATCGTGGCACATGGCAGGGGGCAGCAGTTCATGGTGGTGGAAGACAGCAAAGAGCAAAGGGAGGAGCAGCATCTCCTCCAGCTAACAAGCCCCTCTCCCTTCCATTCTGTCGGACTCAGGGTGTCTTCCCCAGAGAAGGTGTAGAACCCACACCCAGAATCCAAGAATTAGGTCACAAATTAATTACAAACTCCAGAAGCTGCCTCATTGAGTGCATGAAGCTTTCATGGGCAACCAGACTCAAGCCATAACCCTCTTCTATCTACCTGCAAATTGTGCAGCATTTAACAAACAATGAACCTGTGCAAAATTTAGATAGAATCATGCTGCTTGTGACGTAAAACAAGACGAAGGCTTCCTACCAACCATATAGTGAAAGCAACATTTCTGGCCCTCATATGGCAGAGATTGAGGGTGGTGACTCTCCATAGTCCATTGTCCGCCTATATCCTATATCAGAGCATCTTCTTGTCTGAAGTTAAAAAAATAGTTTAGAATAAAATGTAAAACAAATAAAAGAAAAACAATCTAAACAAAGAAAAACTAATTACAAATTTTCTTTCACTTAAATGCAACCAACTTTGTCTGCTCAGCGGCATGAAAGCTAGAAAGTTCCAAGTAAACTTTCACTTTCCTGATGCAAATTTTGTCCCAACCAGGATGAGATAATGCTGCATTTCTCTTTACTTCCTGTATGGAAAGTAATTGTAATGCTGTTAAGTGCAGAGGTGATGTTGAAGCTAGGAAGTAAACACATGAAAGCACACTCCTCAAAACTACCTCTAAACCCAGCACCTGTATGCCTCCACCTTAAAAGTTCCATGACTTGACAAAAACAGCCCACTAGATATTTAAAGTAGCCCATTCTGTTCTTTAGGTAAACACGATGAATATATCTGCAGAAAGACCTGCGAGTTCTAGTTCCTACCTAGAACTCTGTATTCATTGTGTCTCTCAGAGGGCAGTGCATGAAACTGTGAAAGTGAAACTTAGGGTGTAGTGGAGAGCCCAGGAAGTTGTCAAAGTCAGGAGCTTGGAATGTCTGCTGAGCAAAGCCGCAGACTGCACAGAGTCACCCGAGAAAGCGGTTGTAAGGGCAGCACAGGCAATGCCATGGTGGCACAGCCATCCTGGCCCCTTTAGCACTCCCATCACCCTGCAGTTGGGCCCAAGTCCTAACCCCAGTGCGATAGGACCTCACGCGTGCCCCTGGTTTTAGTTTTCTTTCATCCCATTCATTTTATTGCCCTGTTCTACCCTGTGGGAATGGTAATGTTTGCCCTGTGGCATTGCACACACTGGCAGTGTTTCCCTTTTTTTTTTTTTTCCAATTTTGAGAGAAACTACAGCTAAGAGTTTTACTGTGTCTTGGAGGACATTGGACATAGACTTTTCATCAATGTTATAAATTTCTTTTTTTAAGATTAATTTATTTATTTGGTACAGGGTCTCACCACACAGCTGGAACTCATAGTGATCCTCCCTAGTGATCCTGCCAGATACTGAGTATGAAACTTGTATCTTTGCACTTGCCAGGGAAATTCTTAGTCCAATGAGTTCTCTCCCTGGCCCAGTGTTACTTTCAAAAGCTTTCAGATACTTAGAAATGGGCTAAATGCAGTTTGTACAGAGGTAGACATGGGCCTTTTGGGGCTCTTGGGTAGAATATTGCAGTTTAGGTCTCAAGTGTCCCCCAAAATACTCATGTGGAATGTGACTGGATTGTGGGGAAAGTATCAGTGGATTCGTTCACCAATGGACTCCAGCCAGATGAGCTGTTAGGAGCTGAAGCCTGCTCAGAGGAAGCAGGGCCCTGGGGCTGCGCCCTGAGAGATTGCTTCTCCTTCTCCAGCTCCTCCTCTCACCTAATTCCTGGCTGCAGGATGAGAGCAGCTTTCCTGATAGGCCACGCCCCCATTCATCTTATCTTGGGGCCAGCTGACCAGTGACTGAACGCTTCAGAAATCATGAGCCAAAACCAACATTTCCTTCTTTGTGGGTGTTGAGCATGGTGCTTCAGTGAGAAGAAAGTCATGAGGACAGCACAAGAGGCCTTAAAGTTCTCTGCTTTCAGTGTCTCTTACAGAAGAAGAGCCCAGACAGAAGCTAGCTCAGAGAAGATGAAAAGAAAATGCCCCCTGTGCTATGAGTGTTTGTTGCTGGTCTTCTTATTCTTTATAAATTTGTGTGTTTGTAATGTTTCTTAAAAGAGAAGAAATAGCCTTATTTATTTATTTATTTTAATGTATTTGGGTGTTGCAGAGTCTCACTTTGCAGCTTGGACTCCTGGTGATCCTTCTGTTTTCAGTCTGCCTAGTACTGGAATCACAGGGGTGCACCACTACACCAGGACTCTGGCCAGCTCAGCCTGCCCTGGCAATGGGGCTGATGCTGCATGTGGTTCTCGGGATCTGCAATCCCTAAACTTGCCTAAGCTTGCCTAAGCAGGTGCTTTAGTCCACTGAGCTATCTCACTAGCCCCAGCAATGCTTATTTCACTCAAAGTTTTTGACAAAATCATCTTATCCACATGACATCTCCAGTCAACATTTTTATGATTTTTAAATTATTGAATTTGCACACATTACTTCATTAATATTCATACATCAATATTTAAATGTGTTTCAATATTTAAATATATATTTCATATTATTTATTATTTATTATTATTTCATATTATTTATAAATGGCATAACGCAAGACCTTCTGACAATGATGTTCAAGTCATGTAAAAGGAAAGAAAACCAAATTGGATTCTTCACTGCAAAAGTGAAAATGAGACAGCACTAGACCATCAAATGAGACTTCTTGTCAGGAAAACACAAATGCGTGTGCGGCACTCAGAGAACATGGTCTTAGTGGGAACCTGAAGGGTGCAGCTGAGCACTGGCCACAGCACATTTGGGTTGGGAATGAAGTTAGCTACACAATGGCACATGCAGAGTGGTACCTTTTAGGCATTTTATAAAGGAAAGTGGTTGAAAGACAAACTTACTTTGTCAAAGAAAACAGTGAGAGCACAACTCAGTGCAGACGGAGATGGCTGTTCATAGCATTGGGCAGTTAGGGATCCTTGTCTTATATCTGTGTGTCTGATTTTTGACACATTTTGACATTTGGATCCTGTCAATGCTTCACATGCTGACAGAGGAAATAAAATTTAGTAAACAAACATTATTCATTAAATGTAATGAAAATAAATGTATTTGAAAATTAGATGGCTAATATTACCACATAGATAAGAAACAACTGGATTTGGTTTTGTATATTGTGATAGTACCTGCTCAATAGGATATGTTTCAAAAAATAAAAATTCTGCAAATACATCATAAAATTCACTCAGTTGTTCTGTTTTTAATGATGATGGTGATGGTTCCACTACTTTGACCATGTATGTTGTAAGACAGACAAACAAGTAAACATATTAATGGTATTATGAATAAGAATTCATAATATGAAAAAATATAAAAATGGATCATTAAGGCAGATTTTAAAAAGCATCTTCTAACATTATACTTGTGTTTGGATAGCTGGTTTGATTTTTTTATTTAAAACATATAGACAGATCAGATATAGATATAGACAGATCAGATATAGACATAGACATAGACATAGACATAGACATAGACATAGACATAGACATAGATAGATATATTTCCTACCTTACACTATGGAAGCACCTTAGAAACAAAACCACGTATTGCAACGCACATGTCTGGCATACCTGATGCCTGGGCACTGCCTTAAATGCCAGTCCTTCTAGCAAGGGCTGGAGCTCATCCAACACCACCCATTCAGCTCTGCAGTGGGGAGAAGGCTAGTAATGGAAGGAAAGTGGGGCTAAGCAAAGAATGCTTGAGTGTGATTAAGGCCTCAGTCTGGCTAAGTTGGGGCATTAGTGGCACCAGCCAGAAACAATGACTGCAATTGATGGATGGATGTTGAGAAAAAATCTGGTCAATCCTCAAGTGCAGAGGGGAGAAAAACAAGCAAAAGCATCAAACCCCAACATCAATGCTATAGGCTGAAGAGTAGACCTGGAAAGGGTTAATTCCTTCTTCAGAAACCTAAGGCGGAGGGTAGCCAAGCCCTGTGAATGAGACAAAGCTCCTCTTTCCCTAACCGCAACAACTAATAAATATAGAAGCAATGATATAATTAAAAACAACTTTGTAGCCCTCCAGTGAAATTGTTGATTCAGACGGTGCCACCAATGGATGTTAAATATCACGGATGAGAGGCTGTCACCACCTTAACCAAGTGATTACATTTAGCTTCACTTAAAACACAGCCACATGACACAAGACATTTCCTGATGTGCAGAAATGTCAAGTTCATAACATCACACGGGAGCTCTTCGTGCTAAAAATATCACTGTGTATGTGGACTAACCTTCTCTGCCTGGGAAATCTAGGAGCTAGAGAAATGAGTTAAACAAGTTAAATGGTACGATGAAGAAGCAATCCAACAAATCCAGAAGACAGGGTGCTAAAAACAATTGCTGTGGTCACTTCAAAAGCCAGTGAATGCCATGGTGCAAATGTGAGAAGTCTATGAGGAGGAGAAAAACTATTCTAAACTTCTACAAAAGGGAGTTGCAGCAAGACAATGGACAGGCAAGCTTCTGAGCTGAGTAAAATGAGTTTTCAAGTATTCTGGGAAAAAGCTACAGTACATTTTTAAATGATTTAAGACCAAGAGATATTAGAGAAGTAGTTGTTTTGTCTGGTATTACAATATGTATGCTGACTACAGTTGGTGATGTGTGATCTAGCACATTGTTTTTATATTTGTTTTCATTAAATGTCTTTTCATCTAATATCCATACTTGAAGCAAGAGATAAAAAGTGTAAAATATGTAAGAAAAATATGGCAATTATTTACTCTTGAACAATTGTTATATTCATTATTTACTTTTGCTATTTTAATAAGAATTACATATAAATATGATTTTAGTCCACAATAGAAGCTTAGGACTACTTCTAGTTTTTAAAATTTGATGCAAGCAAAATCTTTTTTGTGCTTCAAGATAATTCAAACAGGAAATATAATTATAGTAAAAGTTGTTCATATTTTCCCAGTTAAAATAACAGAAGTCATCTTTTTCAAATATTTGCTTTGTGTTACAAGATGATTTATGTCAAATGTTTCTAGGGCTGGGGAGAGAGCTCAGCAGCATAAGCACCTGCCTGGCAAGCACAAGATCCTAAGTTTGATCCCTGGTACAGCAAAAAAAAAAATAATAATCTGCAAGTAGGTAATTTAAAATCCATTTTAGATCACAGAATTTCTCACTGTGAGCTCTAGGAAATGACTCATCCACCTGCCCTGAAGGATTTTCTTTCTTGTCTTCAGCACCATTTTTGGGGTTCTCTTTGACCCAGTTACTTATTTGTAGTGGTAAATGCATCTGTTTTCAGCCCAAACACAACTTCTTCTACAAATGTTTCTTCCCCATATTTGCTAGAATTCATAAGATAGAAATAGCTGGTGTATTCAGTGTGTGTGTGTGTGTGTGTGTGTGTATGTGTGTGTGTGTGTGTGTTCACAGGCACACACAACACTCTTGACATCCAAGTCATGGCAGTGAGTGGCACCCAGTGCCCGGGAGCTGGCCTCCACGCCGTGCAGAGCCTTGTACTTCCTGCCTCTCCTTGGGGTCTCCAGTTGTGGCCATGTACTCAGAACCACACTGTGTAGGTGAAGGCAGCTGAGATCTGCTGAAACAATGGAAGTGACATTAATAACATTAAATGTCATAACTCTTGACAACCTGATGCAAATGAGTGCCTTACGGAGCAAGCAACAAAAATTCTCTGAATATATCTCTTCTTTAAAGTACATTCTGTATTCAAAAAAAAATTGTTCAGCCAAAATGGAAGCTAGGAATCTAATTTTGGTGACCTCAGCTCCATTCCTTCAGGCGCAAATTAGTCACCTTTCCAGCTGTAATCATCTCAGTGTGTGATGTAGAGCCATTTTGATACTGAAAACTATGCAAATGCTTCTTTTATTTATGCCTTTCCCTTTGGATTTACCCTCCACTTTTCCTTAATCTTGCATTATTTCTTCCATGGTAATGTGATTGACAGGCTAAACACTCCCAGGCCTCCGCCCCGCCCTCTCTCCTTCCCTGCAGAAACATAACAAAGGTGCTTTCAGCCCTAAGCTAAGGCATCCTAGCATTCCTCCCCTGTTGTCACAACAGATTTCTCAGCCCCTTCTGATGTGGTTTCCACATACTCATCTCCCTGGCCTTGTCAGTGGGTGCCATCACTTAGAAAGGTACACAGCGCTTTGAAAGGATTAGACGATAAAACACAACTCAATCCTTTATAAAGGAGAGTCAGGGAGAAAGGGAGGGAGGGAAAGAAGTGTCAGATGTTTCCGAGCAATTGGACAAGAAGGAGGCATACAAAGAGATCCAGCAAATGGATGGGAGGCTTGTCCCAGTGAAACGCAGCAGGTGTGGATAGCTTTTGACAAATATTACTGCCATGGAGGATGCTTCTGTGGGAAGACCTGTAAGCGATTATTACACTGTTTAAAGAAGACTCAAGAAAATGCAATTGGGAAATCACTGGACACTTCCGTCATGTCTGTCTTCTTCTGTAATCCTAGGAGATGAGGAGAAATGAAACCCATTATCTCCCGCCTTTGTAATGAAAGAAAATAAAAGTTATGTAGTCCAGGGAAAACCAAAGCTGAGCATGCTGTGTCAGGAACTGGGGAGATAGGATCCTGTGCCCCTCAGCTATAGAAGCCCCTGAACTCTGGAGCACAGGGTCCCTGGACCCTGGTGTCTTCCTGGCTCTCCTTAGAGCAGGGATCAGCAAACCTGAGAATTTCTATGACATACGTAGGATCCCAGATCTGGTAATGTGCAAGAGCAAGGGAGGTTAGTTGTGTGCTATCTTTCTGTAAATGTGTGCAGTCAGCTAGCTATCAGCTGCTGGAGATTTGGAGCCCTTTAGAAAGACCAACTCTTCCTCTTAGTCTCACTCTGGCTCTTACTGGAATGATGCTACAACAACCAAAACCCTTTTTCTCACAATAGCAATACACAGATTTGGCCTTGCACATTTTTATAGATGATATATAATATATTAACAAACCTATTGATACATTTTAAAGGCAGTCATTGAAACACTAAACAACTGACTTATCTGAAAGAGCATCTACTTAGGTAAAATTGTACACATTTTCAGCATTTACTACAAATAAATGACAGCAAGAAATGATGAAAAGTGGCAACCTCTGAATAATTGTGAGTCAGTCCCAACAGCAAATGTGTGCTACAAGAGGGACTAGAGGGTCTTATACAAAGGCAGAGAAAAAAGCTGGCACTGATCTGGGCACCAGAAGAACCAGAGAATGGCTGTTTGTCTAAATGTGAGGGAGTTGGCATCTACACCTCACTGGCCAAGGGCCTGGCACACAGGTGGGTAAATGGAAATTCTTGTTCTGAGATTCATAGTTAGATGTGTGTTTGATTTACTTTAGTGCAGAGCCCAGGAGACAGGTCTAGGCAAATAGAATTGTTATCACTTTATACATGGGAAAAGAATTTTATTTATTTTATTTTATTTCATTTCATTTTATTGAGAGACAAATATCAGTGAGACAGTTTCAAAGCTGATTAATAGGACAGTTTCAATAATTAATACATTTTACATTGTTATCTTCCTAGTGGTCATCCACAGTACAAGGAGCAGACAGGATATCCTGTCAAAACACTATTACTACCAATCTTTCTTCTCATTCCATCACAGTCCAGCAGTCCACAATAGTAGTGGGATTTCCATAGAAGTTGCTGACTACAACCTCTTACAACTCAGCCTTTTACAACTCAGCATAGGCTTTACTTTATATACCTCATTTTCATACTTTTCTGCTGGATGGTTAGGACCAAGATAAAGCAAGATGTATGTAACAAGAAATGTAACTTCTGTATCTGATAAGCCAAGTCCCCTGAGCACTTACCCTGAAACCCTGTACTGCAGTTTGTAGATCCTTTGTCAGTGTCAGCCATGACAGCTATGGCTTGACCAATTTGCTCTCTGTGAAAGCCTGAGAGAAAGTTTTCTCTCCCTGTGACTCTCCTTATCACATTAAATGTGGTTTCTATATGCTATTATAGAGCTGGAGATCATGAGTTTTAAGTATAAACTCGTGGTTAGGATTACACACACACACACACACACACACACACACACACAAATACATATGAGGAGGGGAGAGAGAAAGAGTGAGAATGAAAAATACAAGAAAAATTCAGGACATATGTTTTCATGGAGTTGTGTATGTTTAGCTGGTATGGAGGTGTTGCCACCTCCGGTAACAGCAAACACCCAGTACGCAGATCTTGTGTCCTACACACTGTTGTTTAATGTAAAGATAAACATGCAACATTTTTTAAAAATAAATGCTAATTCAAAGGTTGAGGCACAGGAAGGCAGGAAGGAAAGAAGGAAGGAAGGAAGGAAGGAAGGAAGGAAGGAAGGAAGGAAGGAAGGAAGGAAGGAAGAAGCAAAGAAGGAAGGAAGGAAGGAGAGAGAGAGAGAGAAGTAAAAGGAAGGAAGGAAAGAAGGAAGGACTGGAAGAAATTCAAAAGAACTTACCTTTAATAGCAAAGCCCAGAACAAGTTGCCTGGTTGAGGTGTATCTGGCCCTATGATACAGAGATTACCTTTTTGGCCCATCATCTGGGATTACCCAAAACAAGCCCAGGTCCTCGGGAGCAGGGCTGTATAAGAGAGAATGACAGGCCCATCACTTGTGTGCTGACAGGACACCAGAGAAGGCTTAAATAAGGATGCAGTGATGGAGGATTGTAATTGCTAGAGAATCCAAGTGTGTGGCCCAGAAAACTGTCTTTCAAATTTAATGACACTTTTAAAGCTGACTGCGTCTGTTTTTCTGTTTTTCTAAAGCACCTCATAAGACAAATATGCTCATTTTGACAAGTAGTTGAGCAATAACAACAGAATTCTCTAAAACTATAAGAAAACTAAACATATACAGCACTTTGAACTTGTCCTACCTTTAAGTGGTAAGGCCATTGAAGAAGGGAATAATCGTGTAATTAGGAATATCTATAAATACAGTGTTTCCTTGGGTCATGCACTTAACCGCTTCCATAATTCTGGGGAAGATGGCCCCAGTCATACACATAAGCTGATTTGGAGCTCTTGAAATCAAATTTGCTGAATGCTTCTCTTCATGAGTAGACTTGTCTACAAATAGAAGCATTTGTGAAGTGAGATGTCTTCTGAACCAGAACACAAAGAACGTGTCCACATTTGTGCAAATGACAGTGAGAGTGCTAGGGCCACAGACATCCTTCAACATGAGTGGGAAGGTAAATGGTGCACCTTTGGCTTCTCTCTCATAACCTCACATATTGCTCTCTCAGGGACACATTACCTGACCTCCCAGGCCTTCTGAGGTCAGGGTAGAAACTTCCTTAATTTCATGACTCTTGTATTTTTCATGCACCTAAAGCCAGAACCATATGGATGCTGCCAAGGTCTACTGCCAGCTAGAGCACAAGCCAGGGTATCTTCTCTCTTGGCTGTGGGGGTCAAGAGACCTACTGAGTACACTGAATCCAATTTGAGGAATACATTGTCTACTCTGCCACCATTCATGGCACTCTGAGGCTTTCTTCTCAGGGTAGTGTTTCACTTCTTCAGACTACAAATGGTAGAGCCTTGCTGCTTCTTGTGATGCCCTCAGACCATCTTTCATGTTTTCCTGTTCCTTCTCAGCAATGGAGATCACCCCTGTTCTATCTTTGTAGTTCACATCATTTTTGGAACTTCCTTTCTGGCCAAAATTACATTTTAAATCATCATGCAAGGCTCTTCGCTTTTGGTTTTCAACATAGATTTGGCTAAAAGTCCCCAACAATAGCCACGCCATTGCCTCAACATTAGACTGCCTTGAAATTTCTTCTTCCAGGTTAACTAGCCTGCTGTCATCAATCTCAGATTCAGGCAATGCCTCTGGACATGAGAAAAATTCAAACTTTTTGCAAAGCCGTAACATATATTATCTGGAGTCCACCAACCAGTTCAGTGCCTCTTCCCAGCAGAAAGCTTCTAAGCTTGGCTTTTATCAGCAGGATTTCTATCAGCCTTTGGTCTTCTGAGGTCTGACCAGACTCACAAAATGGCCTAAGGCATTCCAGCTCTACTCTTCCAGGTGATATCTCTGAACCTTTCCAAAGACTTCCCATATTCATTCCCAAAGGTTCTTGGACAGCAATGACCCCACTTTCTATTTTCCCTTTCCCGAGAACAAGGGGTCCATGCTGGAACACAGCTCGTTTGAACTTTTTCTCATTGCTGAAACAAAACACTCAGCACCCAAACTTAAAGAAGGAAAGGTTTACTTCACTCATAGTTTGTGGAGGCATCAGTCCATAATCAGCTGGTCCCAAGGCAGAGTGACAGGGCACAGGACAACAGTTTAAGGTGATAGAAGGCACAAAGTGCAACAAGAGAAAATAAAAGGGGACAAATAGGCCTCTTTTTCTTCCTTCATATTGTCTTCAGGTTATCTCTCTACACCATCTCTGTACCTTTCTCTTCCACAAACTCAAGATATTTAAAAAGTGAGAACCCTAGATCCTGTTGAGTCACTTAGTTAAGCCTCTAAACTTCTCAGTTCTCCAGTTGACACAATGTTCCTACCATTACAACAACCAATGTCATAGTTTATATATTTCTACTGTGTTTGCATAATTCAAACAGGATCTCTGTGAGGAAGAACAAATGAGTGTCACATTTGATGATGTCAGTGGACCAGCAAGTTGGTGTGGAAGGGTTCCATTTTTCTCTTTTTCCCTCAGGATGGTCATTCATGGCTCCAATGAGATTGGTCAGAGGTAGTCCAGTTTCTGTAGCAGGGTTTAAGCAGATTAAGAAGAACAAATCTTTTAGGGACTGTATTACAGCAAGCGTTACGCTAGTGAGGATTTTAAGTTGCTTTCCTTACAAATCCCAACATATGTCTCTCTATTGTCATTGAGAATAGGGGTCATTCTTACACATTCCATTGAGAGGCACTTGATTTATCTGACCTACAGGGCAGAGTTCAAGCCCAGGATAGAAGGTTTTCTCACCTTCATTTGGCAACGGAGGAGACTGCCCACCAGACACCAGAACAGTGAAAAATTCCTTCTTGTTACAGAAGATGGTAGGAGGAGGGCTGGATGATTTAATTCCAAATATAATGGGATGTGTATCTGACAATTGAAGAAGGTAGATTTACCTGTTTCTAGTTGTGTAGATGGTTCTGCTCTAAACATGATTAAACTGACATTCTGCTTTCCCTTTCCTAAGAATAAGGGGTCCAGGCTGGAGCACAGCTCGCCTGAATTATGTGATCACCTCCCTCAGCCTCACGGGACAGGATGAGTGTGCATCACAGGGAGGGAGCAAAGTGTTACCCAGCAACTGGGCTTTACAAGATGGAGGATTTAGTGCCAAGATCACTAGCCTGGGGACATGGCAAGGGAGTTATGAAAATCAGCTCAGGGGCTAGCAGGGGGATTCTAAAGAGGGCAGATTGTCCAAAAGGAGGGCTGAAGGCAGGTGGGTTTTCTCCGCGCCTGGTGGCAGCAATTACCCATGGCAGCCTAGAGCGAGCCAGGGGCGTCCATCAAAGCTGCAGCCACTCACTTCCTGGAACAAGTTGTAATGTCTGTTTATCATAGAGTTTAATTCCCCAATGGAGAGAACAAAGGCAAGCATCAAAATAGAGCAAATTTTTTTTGACACTAGCAACTGAAGCAAGGGACTAGCCTCTCTCAATCCCATCTTTGTTAAAATAAACTCTCGCCTCAGCAGCTCGTTCCAGACATCAGTCAAGGGGTGCAGGTTTTCACCAAGTAGTGCCTGCTGCTGAAACCACAGAGGAAACGGAGCAGAGCGCAAAAGGGATGAAATTCCGGGTGATGATACTCTTGTTTGTTTGTTGTGTTTTAATCAGTAGATGCCGGGAGAGGAACTTGAGTATCTGTGTGAATGCCAGTGTCTTCTGTCAAAGCTAGCAGTGCCTCACAGAGGTGGGGATCTCTCCACCTTCTTTTATTTCCCGAGGTCAAGCCACCCCCCATACCTCTCAGAGTCATGTTTTTCTTACTTTGATGAAAAAACACCTCTAGTCGTATTTGTTGAAAGTAATCCACCTGCTCTTGTCCTGGACACCTCCATGGAATGTGATGGTTGAACTTTACGTCCAGGTCAGCGGAAGTGGACAAAAGGAATTTTACAATCTTCACTGTCCAATTCCTGGCTCAAATACAGTGTGGGAAGGTCACTGACTTCAGGGAATCACAGAGGAATAGCTGACATGCTAAGGGTCTGCAGGAGAGGGTGAGGTGGAATATTACTGAGACCAGTATGGACAAATGCGTGGTTTAAGAGCCCATGAGCTCCATAGCTTCCACCGAGCATTTGAGTCTACATTTGCTTGATGTATAAGACTGTACTCACTTTCATATCCAAGAGAAAACACTCTCTGAGCTGACCACAGATTCTCCTGACTCCACAGATCACACGACTTTCCCAGCTAAGAGTAAAGTTCATTGCAGACTTTCCAACCAGACCCCAAACATAAAAGTAATGAAGTCAGGAAAACCTCACTGTCACTTGGCTTCTGGAGCCTCGAATGCACAGACCCTGCCCAGAAGGGCCCAGTTTACCATCTTCCATGATCTTCTTGGTGGTCTTCATTTCTTTGCATCCTTTTTGGGATTTAGGCTCCACCACTCAGGTGCCTTCTCCCGTTCCTCTGCTCACTCTAAGTAGAATGAGCCAGGAGTTCACAGAAGGCTAAAGGAGCAGGGATCTGTGCATCTTTCTCATGTATTTCCCTGCAAGGGACACTCAATAGAGAAAGCAGACCCTAGGAAGGAAATACTGGAGCTGCACAATGACCATAATTATAGCACCACCACACCCACAAAGACACCCAAGGGTGCTTTCCAAAGGTCAGTAACTGTCATTTCAGGGCCCACACCATGCAGCAGGAGACCAGTGTTTACCACACGGGAGTTGGGATTAGAATAATTGGGAGTTGATAGGACCGGAACTCTTCACTCAAAATACCATGTTGGGCAATCTACTCCCTCCCACTGCCAGTTAAGCCCAGTTATCAAACTCTGTGCTGTGCTACTACTGACTGAGAGAGGCACTGAACCTCAAAGCAACATTTACCAGGTGCCAACACTCTAAGGCACAATCTGGCCCATGTAGTTTTTGATTCTTCACTTTATGCTAAGTTTCATATGAAAGATTAGTGGACAGAAGGGCCACAGATGCACAATCCCACCTTGGGACTACTCCCAGCATGCAAAGTGCAGAGCAAACTGGAGTGGCTGCAACGTTGGTTCCCTGAACCTTGGCAGTCGCCCCTTTAGCAGCCAGGTGCTTACTCTGTGGGGTGAGGAGGCCAGTTCACCAGTGGAAGGTGGCCTTCAGGAGTAAGCCTCTCTTCTTCAACAGATGCCACCCGTTATCCTTACTGTGAGCTTTGGGACACATAGCTGGCTGCCAGCACAATTCCCACTACATCTCAAATCGCTATGGTTGCCATCAACCAGCACCCACATCTCCCCAGGTCTAAGTGATTTGTGTGACTCCAACACAACATTCGTGGTGCAAGACATAGATACCCTGCGGTTCAATCCCCAGGCTGCCATGCCTGCCCCACCCCCAGGGTGTGCTGAGATGGCAACTGAGACTGGGGGTGGTGATGCATGCCTGTAATCCCAGCTTCTGGGAGGCTGAAAACAGGATCACTATGAGTCCAATCTGTGTAGTGAGACACTGTCAACCCTGTGATACCTTCTTCATGCTCACCCTGTGAGTCCTACCTTGACAATATTTATGTTCATAGACTATGCTTGATGAGCCCGCTTAGTAGAGAACAGCACCCTGGCCCCACTCCTGCTCATGCACCAACTTGGTCTTATTTCCATCCTTCTTCTGATGAAAGTTGTCAGAAATTTATGAAACTAGAGATGGTATGAATCCGAGGGGCCTGAAGATACAGGAGAGGCAAAACTTCTGCAGCCCTAGGTCCGCTGAGGAGAAACCTCTGATGCACTTTTGTGCTCATGCACAATTCTGTCATCTGCAGCTTTCAGGGATGGTGCCATCTTGCCAGGGACTTGCTTTTACCCAAGTAGGAAGAGGTGGCCTAGACATGGCAGCAGACAAGAGCTTTTGAAATCCAGTACCCAGAAGAGAGTTTGGCATCTTGTGGAAAGAGCTAAAGTCCTCATGTTATTGTTTTAATTAATCAATTAATTAATTACTTTTTTGGACTCATAGTGACCCTCCTGTTTTCAGCCTCCCCAGTGCTGGAATTATAGGTATGTGCCACCATGCCCAGTCTCAGTGGCCAGCTCAGCACGTCCAGGGACAAGGCCTGCCCAGCACGTTGTGCCAGGGATGGAACCAGGTTCCCTGCACTTGCCTAGCAAGGCATTTAGTCTGCTGACCTATCTTGCCAGCCCTGGAAAACATTATGTTACAGAGACCTGGTGCTGATAGCAACATGGGTCGCAACAGCTAAATGTGGGAAGCAGCCTACACATCCACTGCCAGGTGAATGTATAAGGAGAATGTAGTATTTACACGCCATGCAGTATTACTCTGTCATGAAGAAATAAACTTTTTTTTTAGGAAAATGAATCCACCTTGGGATAGCAATGTTAAGTGGCATCAGTCAGTTTCAGAAGCTTTAAGAGCACAGACTTTCTCTTATATAAGAAGCCCAAAGTATAAATAAGGAAAATAAAAGATAGATAATCAAAAAGAGAGACAGGTCTCCTAAAAGTGGGAGGAGATGGTGTGAGGGGCTTAATAGGAAGGAGGAGGAAGCAGACTGGGTGATGATGTGCTCTGTACACACGTGGCTTCCCATGATGAGTCTAGCCTCACACACTGCAAACATAAATTTGCATGATACATAAATTTAGTAAAAAAGGAGGTGTGTACCTTACTACCCAGCAGCACAGGAGACAGACCTTCCTGGCCAGTGACCCTTGATGGAGCCCAAGAAGGAACGTTAAAGCCACTGCTAGTTTGGAGTTTTGTTATCTTGGCTTTGGAAAAGGGATACACTTTCTTTGGTTTGAAGAGATTGGCTAAGCTTGAAGAGAGATGAAGCATTATGTAGAACACTGGTTCTGTGAGACGCATTTCACACCTGCATACCTGCATGGGAAGGAAAGGGATCAGCTCAGCCCTGGATGGATCCTCCTGAGTGGGGGTGTCTTGAACCACAGGCCTGGCCCTCTTGAAGAGCTCTAAGGGGTGAAAGATACCCCAGGTTCCCTGCTGCTGCTGGGCCTCCTGAGGGCACTCACACAGCACAAGGTGAGCTCTCACACCCACTCCCTGTCACAGAGTGAGCCCTGAACACCCACCCCAGTGTCCTGGCCCTGCCAGGGTGTCCACTCTAAGTTACCCCATCTTGAGTCACAACCCCTATGCAAAGATAATGACTGAGCTCCAAAAGAGCAGGTTGCCAGGGGCCCTCTGTCCTTTATGTGTCCACAAATGGCATTAACAACAGGAATTCTTCTTCTGAGATCTGCTCTTTTGATGTTGGACACAAGCAGAACAAGCACTCAACATTGTAGTAGTTGTCTCCCTAAACTCTCCTGCAAACTACCTTCCACAGTGAACAAGTATTGCAGCTGGATTGGGTCCAACTGCAGGACGACAGTGAAAGCAATCAGAGCCCAGTGACTGAAGGTGTCAGGGGGAGCTGTGGAAGCAGGGACCAAGGGCATTGCCCTTTGAACAGTTCCGCGTTCATAAATCATCACACGTTCCTGAGCTGACACGCCTCTTATTTCCCATTAATCCCCAAACTACTTTCTGCTTTGGTAGTTAGCTTTCAAACTGTCAAGATATTACAGTAATTGCAAGTGAACCTGATTAAAGGGAAAACGGCTGTGCATGCCCAAGATCTGGTTCTGATTTGTCCCAAGATGAGAGAAGGCAATGGTGTGGAAGCCCAGGGGATCTTCTCACTGGCCAGACAAGCAGAACCCAGGCGCTAGGAAGGGTGTGGGCCTTTCTGAGCTAAACTCAGCCACGGGCAGTTGGAAGTCACACAGATGATCCATAAGGACTGCAACAGATGGCTTTCAGTGTCTCCAGCTGCCCCAGGGGGCAGATCTCAGCATAGTCTCAGTTTACCTTGAGAAGACAGAGGCACTTGAGTGTGAGCAACTGGCAGGCAACTGCTCAGCTGATGAATGACACCAGCACGAGAACCCAGAGACGGTGTCACAGTGTTGGGCCCTGAGTGCATTCAGGTTGGAAGAACGTGGCACTCCATATGGAAAAGGCACAGGGTACTTTGGATAGCATCATCTGTATCAGAAATACCTATAGCTCCTTTCTAGAACCACAGATGATTAAAGGCTTTTAAATCTCTTATGGAAAAAGAGGTTGAAGCCCAGAAGTGCTAATCACTCTTCTCCAGGCCACAGAGCAGAGAGCGGAAGCCTGCTGTGTGCAGATTAAGTGCTTCTGTGCCTGTCTGTGAGTGGCCTAGGCAGGGACTAATCCTCGGGCCAGTTCCACATCCGGGTCCATTGATTCCACACAGATGACTGGTGCTGTCTGCTCTCTGCTATGCCAGATCCTTGAATATTTTAGATACACGTGCTCCCAAACATCTAGATATAAAAAGAGGGTTGTCAGATTATTCTGCAGCTGAAAGGAACAAATTGTGACTCAGCAGCTTTGAATGCTAGATGCCTAGATGGGCTGACTCTACCTTAGGAGCCAGGAAGCAGTTAGATGACACTCATAGAGATGCTTTCCGTGAAAATCGATCCCCTCAATGAACTGCATCTAACACAAGAAGTCCCCAGCAATACTTTGTTCCTGTCATCTGACTGATGTTAGAAAGGCAGCCTGCATCATGAGCTCATGAGCACCAATTGCATAACTTAAAAATTTCTAAGTGCCAAAGAAAAAGGCTTCACTATTGTGAATTGAGAGGAGATGTTCCTCTACTTGAGAAAAGTCTCATATCAAAGACCATTGGTACTTTCTCTTTTTCAGACAGAATTTTAAAGCAAACCTACCAGGGGAGGGGACTCAGGTCTATAGGTGGAGATTTGTAAGATTCCCCCTGAAACAACCCAGTTTATTCCTGGTTTTTACTGATTAAAACACAAAATGGACAAAAGCAAAAACCCTGAGGTTGCATTAACACCAGGAGAGGAAGCTCCCAAGGCAAAGTCATGATGTCATTACACACAGAACAAGCATTTCTGGGAGCACAGGAGTGACTCAGGCAGCTGCTTGCTGATTTTCATCCAGAATGTGTCTTGTCTCACTGCATTTTATGCTTTCTGTCTCAGTGCTAAATGTTTGAAAAACAAAGTCAAAACACAGTGACCTCCATCTTCCTGGACTTCAAAGACCTGTCACCATACCGCGTTCCCTGATGGCACCACACAACGCTTTTTCTATACCAAACAACAATGATCAAATATTTGTTCTGTTGGGGGGGCATATGTTAAGGGCTATCAAGGCCCATGGTCTTATTTGATTTAAACTTCATCTTCCTAGCCTCTCTTCATGAAAATTCATGATACCTTTACATCGATGCACTGAATACCTTTCTTTTAACAATTCATCCAGAGTTACAGGTTTATAGGTGGATATAATAGACAAGATCATCCCAGTAAGGTGGGCATGGAAGTACTTGGCATCCCCAGAGAATTTTTGCGAGGTGTGTCCCGTGTAACAACCCTCCCGAGGCTAAGATCATGCCACCACCACCAAGGAGACCTGTCCACATGCATAGTGACTATTGTATTTCCCTGGATTCTTTACCTACAGCGAGGGGACTGTGAGGCACTTGCTGAGGATATCAGCTGAACTAGGACCAGAGCTGGGACTTCATACCGAGGATCTTGTTCCAGTCCAAACTGTTAATTCTAAGGTAGATGTGGAAAGAGCCATTAGAACTTGCCATTGTACAAAAAGTATGAGAGATGGACAAAGCCTAAGTGAGAGCACAGTTCCCCAGGCCATTTGCATTGCCCTGCATCATGCCCACTCCTTTCTCACCACTCTTCAGAGACCTGGTGGCTCCGCTCTTGGGGAGCATTTAACCAGTTCCAAGGCCTCTCTACTTCAAGGGTAAAGAACATATGCCTTGTGCACTTCACTTCCATGCCTGAGAGAGAAACTGCTCCTCACAGAGTGGACATTCAGCTGTGCCCAGGAAGGGTCTTTTATAAGCTGGAGATGCTAGAATCTGCTCTGAGCAGGAAGAGTAGCTACCAGCAGCCAGCTACAGAGCATGCTGGGTAGTTGGTAGGAAGCCAGAAAAAGGGCCAAAGGAACATGGTGAGGGAGAAGTCTTGCTTCGGAAGGCAGAGCCCAGCATAGAACTCTGGCTCAGCAGACCGATTACAGTGGCTGAGTTTCCTACCAGCTCGACTCTAAGTTACAGTACCCAGGGCTTTGGTGAAACATGGTCCAAGGTGTTGCTTTCAAGGCATCTTTATAAATGAGATGCACATTTAATCAGCTCATCTGGAGTAAAGCAGATTACCCTCCATGCTGTGGGAGGACATCATCCAACTGGAGGCAGGACTCAGGAGCAAACTGACCTCAGGAGAGGGGATTCTGCCCACTGGTGATACACTGAGGTTCTTCCACCCTCTGGCCTTTGTGAAGAATTGGGTCTCATCAGTATCTGCAGGACAAGTCAACCCCTGAGATCTCTGTTTCTTTGTGTGTGTGTGTGTGTGTGTGTGTGTGTGTGTGTGTGTGTGTGTGTTATTCAAACCTTGATTAACATAGAAGCTGGCATGAGAATACCACCTGGGTAGGTGGTATAGAGATATATGCTGTAGAAAGAGACACCAAGCATAACTCTTGAATCAAAATACCTTTATCACTAGAAGCCAACATGCTTAGATTCACTTAAGGTGGTTGAGAACATTACTCAAGCCCCCCAGATGTGCACACATGCACACACACACACACACACACACACACACACAGAGGACGATTCTGCAGATGAGTGCCAGGCTCCTCCAGATGCTGCCTGTCTCCTAACAGGGGGTTTCAGTCCCCTGAAAACCCAAAAAGACCACAGACCTTGGTCCCATTGTATGCTCAGTCCAGCAATACCAGGTGATAGGACGGATAGAAGGGAAATCACGCCTGATGATGGCAAGCACTGTGCACTCAGGTGGGGCTGCAGCTTCCACAGTGTGGCGACTCGCTCCCAGGACTGAATGTGTGTCTGAGCAGCTGACTCCCTGATTCACTCCAAGGATGTGAAAGACTGGGCCCTGGCCTGGGCTGTGCCTGCTCTACATGCTGACCCCGTGTCTACCGGTTCAGGAGAAGAGACACTGGTGATTCCATCTACTGGGTCTTCTCAGCCTCGTTCCGGGGAAGAGAGGGTTGATGACAGCAGAGAGGTAAGGAGAGAGGAAAGGCTGGGGTGTTGGACCACACTCTGCTCCTCCTCCCCTCAAAGCCAAGAGCTTCTCTAATGGAGTCCTGGGTACCTGAGGCCTGCACATTTGGCAGAAACAGGCAGAGGAGGAGGGGGCACCTCATGCCTGCTTGACTGAGCTAATGACTCTCTTTAGCCTACAGCAATTGGTCTTAGACTCATCAAAGGATGGATTGTTACACTTAAAAAGTGGAAGAATCTGATGGCCCCAGCCTTAGGAGAAAGGGGCTTTTAAGAAAGTTGTTTATGAAAGTCTGAAATCCACAGGGCAGCCAGTGGGATGGGTAGGCACCTGAACCTTTCATCTCATTGTGAATACCTGAACCTAGCTCTGTTGGTGGGGTCTGCTTGGGACTGGGTCATGGCAGATATGGATGAACATCAGAACTACACTTTTGGTATGAGAAAAGTATGAAGCTGCCACACAGCATGAGTTTGCACAAGTACATTGTCAGGGCCAAGCTGTGGTGGGGCGCTGGTCTGTCTGGAGCTCCAGACTCCATTCTGACGCTAAGGTCTCCATGGAGATGGTGGATGACAGGATAATGCTAGGCCCATGAGCTGATTGCAGAAGCCCTGCCAGGGCTTGGATCTGGAACTCCCCAGTGCCCAGTGAACCCCCGGCCTTTGCCCCAGCATGGGGCTGTTGGGGGCACTGGAGCCTCGAAGAACTGTCCTCCTGGGGGCCTTAGCATTATCAGTCATGAGCCCTTGCAGGAGTCTGTGGAACTCTGGGGCCTCTTCTGCCTCCTGGCAATGCAGTCAGCAGCTTTGCTTAACCACATTTCCTTCCATGCTGTGCTCAAAGCAGCAGGGCCAAAAGCTCATGGGCTGAGGTGACTAAAACTGTAAGCTAACCTCTTTTTTCTCTTCATAAGTTAATTGGCTCAGGTATTTTGCTATAACGACTAAAACACACCTACACATGGTAAACAATATGCTCAAAAATACACACACACATGCACACAGACATACACATCTCAGCATGGCCCACTTTAGAGAGTACATAGCATGATTCATGACTTTGAATCCAGCACAGACCTGGGTCCTGAGCAGCCCATAACTATCAAGGAAGAGAAAAACAACCAGCAGATTTATTTTTTGAAGAGCACTATGTGAACTGGCTTCTTGGTTCCATAAGTTGTTTATGAAAGTCTGAAATCCACAGGGCAGCCAGTGGGATGGGTAGGCTAGAGTTCCAGGGCAGAGGGAATGGGTTCCACACATACGTTTTACACTCTTTTTGTGGTACTGCGGATTGAAGTCAGGACCTTGCACTTGTCAAGTGTTATTTCTACTGAGCTATCTCCCCAGCCTGATTTTATTCTTTAGAAAAATTCCAGGTCTTAAATTCTTTGAAATGATTGGATTAGGCCCATTGAGATGATTGAGAATGATCTCCTTTCCTTGGAATAGAATAAAAGTAGGTATTTGCACTTCTGCAAAACTCTGTCCAGGAACAGCTGGGCTGGAGTCTGAGCAAGTGATGGAACTGTGGCCTGGCCAAGAGGATGAGATGCAATGACCACGATGGGGTCCAGCTTACATCACCGAGTTGCTCAAGCCCAAGGTCTGCTGCAGGTGTTCATCCCCTGAAACCAGTGAAGGCATGGTAAGGAGAGGTCCTCTTATGAACAGCTCCACTGGCCATAGAGCACTGGCATTCTCACTAGACAGCCCACAGCTGCTACAACACTGGGGAGCTGGGAAAGGGAAATTAAGGCATTTAGCATTATTTTTATATGGTACAATGAATTCACTCTAACTTGTACCTAATGAAATCTGTCACCACTGGTGACTTGTGCTCCACACACAGTGAGAGCAGTGTTCAGATGGCTTGTGTAGTCTTAGACCTCTCTGTCTCTGTTCTCTAGGTGGGCCACAGGATCAGTATGAGCTTCAGCAGGAGAGGAACAGGGTGTCACCTCACTCCCTCCTGCACACTAGCATCCAGTGACAGGAAAATGGGGCCTTCCTTTGTCTCTGTCTTCTGCTGGCATCCTGACTGCTGTGCTGTGAAGTAGATGCCATGGTAACCTTGCATGGCAGAATCATTTGTGCACTGCAGATTAGGTCCTGATTTAGCTTGGTGAGTATAAGACTGGTTCTCTGCTAATCATGTTACCTGTTTAATATTTGATGCTTTATAAAATCTATTCCATTCAGCTTGATATTGAACTGGAAAAGAAGGCCCACCATCTCACAGATCTCCTCTTGCTCACTCCAGTATGCACAACCTGGACAGCACCCTTGGGTGAAATCCTGCCCACACTTCACAGAGAACACCCCACTCTGAGCCCAGGTCCTGGCCTGGACATGCCTCTGCAGTCAGCCTTGGAAACAGCTCTGAACATCAGTTTGAAAGGATCTCATCACTGTCTCCCAGTCTTGGTCACTTTTCATTCATTGCTGGGACAATGCACTGAACACCCAAAACTAAGGAAGGGAAGGTTTATTTGTTTTTGGTGTTTTTTAAATTCTTTTTTTTTTTGGTGGAACAAGGGATTGAACTCAGACTCTTGCACTTGCCAGGGAAGCATTTATTCTACTGAGCCATCTCCTCAAGAAGGGAAGATTTATTTAGCTCACAGTTAATGGAGGTTTTGGTCCATATTCAGCTGGCTCCAAGGCAGAGTGGCATATGAGTGAGGGCAGCAGTTCATGGTGGCATAAAACAGCAGAACAACAAAAGCAAAAGGGAGGAGTAGAGGCAACAATGGCAGAAGAGAGCAAATCTGTCTCCACACTGCATTCAGGATGCCCATCCCGGGCTGACCATAGCACTCACGCTCATAATCCCAGTAGCACTCACATACGTAATCCCAGTGGCTCATGAGTTAATCCCAAACTTTAGAAGTCCACCCCATGACTGCATGAGGCTTTGCGGGGGACTACTAGACACGAACCACAACACTCCCTTTCCCCAATCCTCTTATAGTGAGAAGGCTTTATGTGGACATGTTTTTGGTATTACATTAGTATATGTTCATCGTTAATTGTAGTATTGCCATTAAGTACTTTGAAGAATTTCTAAGGCGCTATATTAATAAAACCTATTAAGACCAAGATGAAGAAATAAAATAATGAGTGACTTATGGCTATGTTCTTTATCAACGCTGCACTCTGTCCTTAGAAGGACCCTTAAAAGAAGAGTGTTTGGTTGGTGGATGGTTTGCCATACCTCCAGATGACCATGAGTTCAGTGACATGAGAGGAAGTTAGAATGGAACTTTTCTTGCTTTGTTCCAAATTTCCACATGAAAGGACAATAATTAGGGCAACACTCCTTGGAAACATCCACCCTTTCTCATTCTGCTCAGGAAAGGAGCACTAGCCCAGACCCTCTGTCTTGGCAGAGTTGTTTGGATACCTTTTCTTAGCTCCTTTTGCTGTCCTTCTTGAGGAAGCCTGTTCCAAGTGAGTGATGCTCCTGAAGGACTAAAGTCTTAAAGAGACAAGAAACACTATTTCTCCTCCATATATTGAATTTTAAAGGGTAAAGGGAGTGTAGAAGGCGCAAGAGAATGCATCTTCAATCATCAAAGATGGACAAAAAGTCTGTTATTGTTGACAGACTCAGCTATATTCCTTCAAAGCTTTATCAGGAATAAACCTGACCCTCTGATCTCTATTAGATTCTTCTTTGATTCTTCAGTTGAGGCCATCTTAGTTTGAAGAACAGATACATAGCAAAGTCTTCAAACATCAACCCATCATCTTTCAGAATCAATATTTATAAGACATACTCATAGTTCCATAATTATTTCCACATCTTGAACCACAATAACCTTCTTACCTCAAGTACTTTATTTGGGTATTAGCCTAATTCTTCTGTAGGTTTGTTGGTCTGAGCTCAGAAGATAGGAATGTATTTTTTTAATTATAAAAGTATCGTTTGACCAAATCAGTAAAGATTCCTAAAGCAAAGTTGGGAGCTCTATCACTCCATCCATGGTCATTCTCTGTGATCCATGGGGGATATTTTCTTAAAAATTCTGAAGAAGTTTAGGACTAGGGATGATTGCAAAGCCAGTCATACCATGGCTTTGTGAGCCATGTGTGCTTACATAGCACAAATTTTAATTTATGAATGAAACAAATAGATAATGAATAATGACCAATAATAAATAGAAATTTCAAGAGTATACTGCAATAAAAGTCACTTAAAAATAATGAACTATTTAATCCTAGACTTGTCAGCCTAATATTGTCAAAAGACAGTTGACTATAGCTCGAATCACTGATGAGATTCCCTGCTGTATTTTGGGTCTTGCTGAGGTTTTCCTGGATTCCACAACCAGGATATCTTGGTTCTATGGCTCTAACCCACACAGATGTCTGCACTCCTCAAAAAGCAACTCTTGTCCCCTTAAGGAGTGACATTATTCTGCTGAAGTACATATTATGCAGGCCAGCATGGGCAGCTGGAGATGAAGGAGGAAATATCATCCTTTCTTTCTCCCTGGTATGCTGCAGGATTTCTTCAACAAAACTTTTTCTTCTCTCTAGTGCAAAGGTTTGCTAATGGACCTAAACTCCCAGTCCACATCACTACAGAGCAAGCAGAAAATGTTCCATGTGGTCCTTCTGTGGGCCAACTCTCCATCCTTCTTAGTGGATCAGTTTCTTTGAGTCAGTGCCACTGCATGACTTCCCTAGCTTGTTTCTTAGGCTGCATGCTGACTCTTCTGTAATTATCTGTCAAGTTTTATTTTCTCACTTAACATTGCTGATTTTTTTCCTGCCTTTTAATAATGCAAATTCCCCTACCAAAAACATAATTGTACAAAGCATACAGTACATCACTAAATCCTGAGATAGTGAATTCCTGAATGTGAGATGAAGTCTTACCTTCTGCATTCTTCCTCCTGAGCCCACAGTCCTGCTGCAAGGAGAAGGTAAGCCTCTTGCAGGCTGCCCACCTTCTCAGGACCCTAGTCTCTGAGAGTACCCCATTCCGCCCAAGCCCTCCCCTGAGCTCTGAGGCTCAGCCTATAATTTTAAAAATTCTTGTCTCAACTTGCCAGTACTGTTTTCCCAACCACCTACCCATCTCTCTTCCTACCTCTGAGCTTCTGAAGTCTTCAAGATAGGATTTTCCCACCAACCCTCTTATCCCATCGTATGGACAAAACACCCCTTAACTATGATCTTCCTAGCTCACGTACAACTTTTGAGTAGGAACTGTGTTGTCTCTGAGTTTCCACCCCTTCATCAGCCCCCAAAACAATACATTTTCACATATGTCTATTGAATGATAAATCAAGTGATTGATGAAGCACAAGTCACATAATGGGAGAAAGATAAAGAGTTTAAAACAATAACCTGCTGCACTTGGCCCAATAACCAGGAAGTGCAAGCTCTCAGTGAATCATGCCCTTTCCTAGACAAGCTAGCTGCATTCACAGCCACACCAGATGCCTGAGCCCTGATACACTCATCTGGCTCATGGATTCAAACCGCATCTCTCTACAGGACAGCAGGGGCGGGGCATGGTAAGCACTCACACTAATGCTTCTTGGTATTAGAATTTGTTTACTGAACTAAAAAAAAAAAAAAAAAAAAGAAAGAAGAAAAAGACACATAACATCACCATTAATCCAGGGAAGTTATCATCAGATCTTATATTTGGCTATCTTGTTCCTCAGGGCAACAAGCTAGAAGACAGAACAACATTAACAACTAAAGTTTTGAAAAATAACCAAACTAACTTCTGGAGTAGACGCACTAGTTTACATTGCACAGATCTTGGAGAAGGGTTGCTGTTCCCATCATAGCTTCATTATTGTTTGCTCTTATCTGAGAAACTCGAAGTATAAATAGGTTAAAACAAATTAAAAGATAGATAATAGGGAACAGTGAGAGAAATCTCTTGCAAGTGAAAAGTGGAACAAGCAGTGGTGGAAGGAACCCTAAAAGAATTAAGATGTGCTGTGTACAGTTTCCACTCCCTACTAAGAATGTAATCATTATGTACTACAGACCTGTGCTTATAAAAAGAAAAACTAAACCAAGAAAATAGAGCTCACTTCTATTTTGCTTTTGCTTTTGATTTTTGGAAGGTAGCATTTCATCAGGCTTTTTCTCAGTGTCGCTGTTTGGCAATGACTTTGTGTTAGTAGCTTGTGATTGATTCCTGTAAATAAAAGCTGAGAAGAGACTTTGGATTGATTACATTATTCCAGTGGAGAAAAACGCCTAGTACCAATGGATAATTAGTCTTTCGCCGAAATATTTAATAAACATTTTCAGCCTGAACGAAATTCTAAGTTAAGAGGGAGCTCATCGTAAAGTGAACTATATTGATTACACTTCTAAAACTTCTCATGAAAATGATCTTTCCTCAAACTTTGTTTTTTTAAATAATTGGAGCATGCCCAAGGACTGTCATTAAATATTAAGAGCTAAGAGGGAGCCATATGGTCACCTCTGAGGGACTGCAGTGTCTTGATGGTGCTCCATCTGCATCTGTAACAATTTACTCATTACATCAAGGACATGGGCACCTCCCAAGTGGCCTCTCTGGGAGGAGCCTCAGCCAGCGTGGCGTGGTGCCTCACACACCGCTCTTCCCCCGCGTTCTCTAGGATGAGTGCACTTGGAACTGGTGTTACTTGTTAAACATATTGCTACAGCAAGTCATAAATTTACCCAGTAATGCACTCTTTTTTTTTTTTCTGCTTTTGCAAAGAGATCCAATTTGGAGGATGACATCACCTGCTTAGCAAAATAGACATTGAGAAAGCATTGCTCCTACGAGCATCCTGTTTCAACATCACAAGAGTTGTGCAAAGACTGGGGGTGCTGAAAGGACAAGGTTTTCATGGCTTACCTAGATTTTATTACCCTGTAAACTCAATCTCCAAATAGCTGCCATCTGAGTGCAGGGAGGTACGCGTCTAGAGTGGAGCTAGGACATCTGTTCTGTACACCCACGTTTTCCATATGCTAATGCCCCTGCGGCTCACTCTGTCACTCAGCTCAGGGCCTGCCTGCACTGGACTGCCAGTACACACTTGAAGTTCGCACCTCTAGTGCGGCTGGCAGAGTGCCTCAGCCCTGTGACGGATGGCAATGATATTAATCACAGCTACTGAACTTCTTAGGAGTTCTCTCTACACTTCGTAACCTTAGCCTATAATTTTCTAACCATCTATCTGTTTTACTCTCTAACCTGCTGCAAATTAATTCAGTTGTCTACAACGTGTATATTAAGTGCTATGACTCAGAAGAACCTAACAGCTTGCCTAATTTCTCAGAACTTGTGAGTGGAAAATCATGAATCTAAGCCCACATCTAACAGACTATAAATATTGAGCTCCTTTTATTACATCATTGGAAACATAATGAAGCTTGGGTATAGCCTACAGCTTTGTTTACTTAGGCTGTTTATAGGCACTCCATTACCAAGAAGTTTCTTAGATGTGAATATGTTAAAGTGTTACATTTAAAAAATACTCATTCCCTGTGAATAATTAAAAACTGGATTGGGGAATAATCAGTCTATCTTAAATGAAAACCAATTGACCATACCTTTCAATTACTTAAAGTCTTTTGTGTTTATCATTATTTAGACCTGTATATATAATTCAAATCTGTAAGCTGCTGATAAATTTATTGAAACTCCTCAGAGACAAAACGATGTATCACATGAAGGCACCATTTTAAGGACACTGGAATCTCAGCCCCGTAAAGTGAGTCCTTCTCGGAGAATGGCGATGTCAAAGAGGGCCACTTGGCCTCAGACTGAAAAGTCAGGTGGAAGCTTGGACCTAACATCAGGGAGCAGAGAAAAGGAGTTGGCTTGAGGGCCTTGCTTGAATGAAGCTCATGTGAGGACTTGGGCCTTGGCCAGTGCCCTTCCTCTGGCCCAAGAGCCTGTGGAGGGCAGCAGCTCTCTAGACCACTCGCCAGGGATAAGGCTTTGTGTGAAAAACTTAGAGAGGGGACTTCAAGAGGTTCCCTCCTTTTACAAGGGTTTCATACCTTACGGCAGTTTATCTAGGACTGACATCTTTAATAGTTTCTTAGTGTCAGTGACAGGGACAAAAAGAGCAACCACATGGCCAATTGTTTCCTGCACTGATTCTAATTTATGTGAAGTTAAGCAGGCTGGCAAACACAATACACAATACAGTGCAGAGCTTCTCTAGTGTAATTGGAATTTATCTTAGTGTGTCTATACAATACATATTAGTATTATATGTAGATACACCCAATCTAGATAAATGTCTGTCCACTTTGTTGATCTGTACCTTGACTTGGCTAGTATGTCGCTGAGTCTTGGCTGATTTGTTTTTCTTGCCCTCTTTCTTATTTCCTCATTTCTGCTTGCCTTGGGTTGACTTCACTATGGCTTAAGGAGGAAATTTAGGTTTTCGTTATTTGTTCTCTCTCTCTCCTTTCCCCATGGCTGGATCTCTACAAGGCTGGCACCAGTCTGTATCTGCTTTCCCTGAGAGCAGGAATGGAAACTCCTGGTCTCTTCCCCTGGTCCTGGGTCAGAAGGCAGCTTAACTCTGAAGCAGCTGAGGGCAGGATAACTGAGGGACCCTCTGGACAGGGCAAGGCTTTCCTAGGAGCACACCAGAGTGAGGAGCCTCAGCATGCACCCTATAACAACAATAAGGTTCTGAGCATCAATCCTTGGCTGCAACACTGGGGTTTAGCTGTCTTCCTGGCCACCCACTCCTGGAAGCGTATTGCACAACAACATCCACAAGGTACAGAGTGGGATGGAAGATGAGCTATCCCAGTGCTTGGATGTTTGCTGTTCTTATTTAGATTTGGTAACTTTTCCCCTATGCATGAGTCTCCATTGGCACTGACCCTTATGTCACTTTCTAAAGGCTGTAATAGACTTTTGTAATTGCCTCTTAAAGAGGTAATTCATCAGTAGTGCCTTGGTGGATGCTTAAGAGATCTCCTAGGTTATTAAAAAGCATTATGTTTTTTAGGAGCAGTGAAATAAGGCAAATGAAGAAATTTTGTGAAGTTCATTTTGCTTCCCTGAGATTGTATGCGTGTAATATGAAGACACAATTAAGCACATTATTTCTTGGCTTTGCCCCTTGCGAAATCAGTGGTCTTGTTCCTGAGACACCTGCCCTGTGAGCTCAGCCATAGAGAGGACGAGATATTTGTGAAAAGGAGACAGACACTGATTCAGCTGGTTCCAAGATGCTGCTTCAGGAAGCTCTTTTATGAGTCAGGATGCATTCAGAAAAGCAGAACTTAGTTAGAAAAGTGACCTATCATGGAAAGGAACAACTAGTCTCTGGAATAAATCTGTCTCTCTGAAGTGGGAAGTCAACACTCCAGATGATTCAGGAACACCATCCTGTTTCTCAGCAAGTTGGCTGAGCCAAGACCCAGCAGGGAAGGGGACACTGCTGTGACCTGCTGCATGGCCGAGAGCACAAAGCTTGCTGAGTATCCAGCAGGTTCAGTTCCCCAACAGCTTGAGGGAGGGATGGCTTGAGCACACAGATTTTAAAGGGGAGATTTGCTGTAGAGAAAGCTCCTGTACACCCCTCTGCTATAATTGGACACACAGGATTCTTGGGTAATTCAAATGCAAGGGTAGGGTCAAGGAGTTCAGAGTGAGGTGCTGACTGCTAGAAGTGCAGATGGCCTTTGACCCAGAGGGATGTAGATACAACTAGAAACTGGCATGCAGAAGTTGTGGCAGAACAGCTGCGGCCCAAACGTGCTATGGTTTGTATCTAGATATCCAGTAGATCCTCCTCCACTGAAAAGTGGGGCTTTTGAAAGATGATTGGCTAAATGTGATCTTGGGAGGTGGGGCTTGGTCAGAATGGGTGGGTTCTTGGAAGCTGGACCCGGAAGGGGTTTTCTCCCTTCCTGACTCCTCTCTGGTCTTTCTCTGCTTCGTGGCTGCTGAGAGGCAGGCAGTCCCAGGCTGTTGTCCTCTGCTCTGACCTTTGGTTTCACCAGGCTGCACTGCTTTGGAGGCAGCTGACGGTAGACTGAAACCTCTACGGACTGTGAGCCAAGAAAAATGTCTTCTCCTCTGAGCTGTGACTCAGTAGTGAGGAATTGGCTAAAACAACCCGGATCATCCAAGAAAGAACACTAAATATCAGTTCATTGAATTGAATCCATCAATCCCTGTGCACAAAGGAAAATGACCTTAAAATACATCATTAGCCCCTGTTTATCCTAAATAATTCTGGGTGTATTTCAGCACATACAGCACAGCACATGGCAAACAAGGGGCAATCGACAGGTTTGAACACATTTGAGTAAGTCTATGAACTTAATTTTGCCAAGATCACAACTTCTCATAAGAGACTCATGAAATTTCAAGGAGTAAATGCAACTTTAATACATTCTTTGGCTACCAAGAGAGTAATTAATAATCAATGCGCAGTAACTGTTGACCTCCATAGAGCAACAAACAAGTTGTCGTGTTTTGGGTTTGCGTAAACTTAAAATCTTGAGATGATGTAGATTCACAGGCAGTTAGGGAAAAATAAAACAATGCAGAACACACTCATGTAATCCTGACCAAGTTATTCAAAAATAGCAGCTGATGAACTATGGCACAACAAGAGGAGGAGGATATTGGCACCCATACAAGCAAAGCACAGAGCTGTTTGCATCACTTCTGGGGTCCCTCCGGTGCGCTTTCGCAGCCAATATATGCTTCGTTCCTGACCTTGCTTTCTCGTATCCGTTGGCAACCACTAAGCTATCCTTCACAACGCAATCTTTGCAAGAACGATATGGAAATGGAATCATACAGAACACAGCCTATTTGGGGTCAGTTGTGTTATTTTTTCATTCAGCAACCCAGAGACTTTTCCAAGTTGTCTTCATGGTTCATTCTTTCAGCTACGTAGTGTTCCATGGCACAGCCTTGCCACTGCTTCCTCGATTGTTCACCAGAGAATCACCTCTGAATGTCTGTATTCTGGGTTGAAAAGGTAAATCTGCCACTCATCTTTGCATATGGATTTTTCAGAGACTATTTTTGTAAAGCTTCTATTGCTTTATGTGCCCAAAATGCAGCTGGAGGGTCATGTAGTAACTCTATGTTTAGATTTTTTAGGGCCTGCCAATTGGTTTTCTGAAGCAGCGATGTCATTTGGCTGTATACTCATCTACATTCCATGTTGTGACTATTTTCATTTTTATTTGAATTATTCTGATAGGTGTGCTGTGCGATTTCAGTAGGTTTTGACTTGCAGTTCTCTAGTGGCTAATGATGTTAAGCACCTTTTCATGTGCTGATTTGACACCTGAATATTTTATTCTGTGACATGGTTATCTTTTTGAGCCTCTGTCAGTCTTCTCATACTAAGTTTGCACACAACTCCCAGGTTTTTCCCTTGTGTTTGGGGAAGGAACAGACAAAACTGCATTTCTTTCACAGTTACAGAAGTCACAGCATCATCTCCCCTTGGTGCAAGTGACTTAACACAATGTCCTTGATCAGCACCAGCTACCTGCAAACACAGGAAGAGAGCAAAGCAAGGAAGAGCAAGTAATAAGACTAGTGGAGCTCAGTGCAAAGTAGAATAGTGAGCGGTGTGGGGGCAAGGCCTCCTGTGCTGGTGAGGTGCACCCACAGCTGGTGAGAAACCAGTCTAGGGATGAGGAGGGGGGATTTTGAGGAACAAGGTTTTGTTCCAGAAGAGCCTTCCTGTGGTTGAGGGAAGGCTGCACAGGCAAGAACCAGCAGTGTTGTGTGAGACTGGGTTTGGTACAGAGCCCAGCAAGCCTGGTACACACGGGGACAAGGACTCCACATGCCTAATGGAGTGGACTTGTTCACTTCTGCAATCTTGATATCAAGCCTGGAGCTCCCCAAAGAGGAGGTGACACTTGGTTCTGAGAGACTCTCACAACACTTCATAGAAAAAAGCAGCATTTGACAATAAAGGACTTTTCAGAATGCAACCATATGAGCAATCAGGAGACATTTCTTTGTTACTGAGTAATACTTACGTTATCTTATGAACTAAGATAGAGAAGGAATTTTGTGAATATCACGTAATAAATCTCATGTTGAAAACATCCCCTACCTGTGTGGATGAGACACATGCATTGTCCCAAGTATTTCACGACGGATGAAATGTATATGTTTTGCATGCACTTATGAAAGATAAGGCTTCCGTGGAGGAAGTTATTCTCATTTCATGGGACTCAAAGTTTTGGATTTTCAAGTTGACTGGCCATTGATTGAATTTAACATGATCCAGCTGTCATTCTAAATCAAGTCTAATATAAAATTGTGGCAGAAATCTTCTGCCTACATTTTTTTTTATATTCTAAACAAAAAGATACTTGATAGAAGAAATTCCTTGATATTCTAGTACAATGACAGGCATCTGTTCTTTCCAACCTTTGTTTCAAGCAAATATACTTAATATTCCGAGTTGTTGTTGGAAACCAACACAAGTGTCAAAGATTTGTCAAAAGGAGAAACAATAAAAGGTTGGAGTAATTTTTTATGACTTTCTCTCCATCTGGTTCTAAATTTTTAATCTTGGGGTTCAGGCTGATCTACAATTAACTGTGAATATGTTGGAAACCTTCCTGCCTGCAACACGAGCACTTGTAACCATTGGTGGCAGGAGCTGAGGATGGGGACTCCAACAGGACCTTGTCGTGCCAGACACTGCTCTGATGCAGTGTCAGCTGAGGATATCTCAGGTGACAGCAACCACACACTGGCCAGGAGGCTTCAGTGTCTTTATGGTGCTCACTTCTATGTCCATGCACTCACTGACAGATCACTGTATTGCTCAGCTTTCCTAAAAGGGGGACCCAGCACTATGTACCTACAATGTCAAAGAGAGGCTTGATTTGGCTCATGGCTTCAAAGGATTCAGTCCATTTTCATATGGTTTCAAGGCAGGGAATGCTGCAGCAGCTAGGAAGCAGAGCAGGGAAACAGCCAGAGAGAGAGGACAAGGGTCCATATACACTACCGGAGGTCACATCTCTGTGCCCACCTATACATACCCAGAAATACATTCTACTCATTTCCTACACAGCTCTAAATCTAGGTAAGTTGAAAATTAAGTTTCACTGACCCAATTATTAAACAATATATCAAGAATTTTTTTTTTCTGAGTCAGACAAAAGATCAGTAAGGAGAATTTTAAGAGGAAGCCTGTAAGACATGTGGACGTTAGTGGGGAGCATTTTCAACCCCCATGTACTATATGGACAAGTAATTTGGAAACAACACTATGCACAGCCACTAATACTGTGAAATTTGTATTATTTTATTTAGTTTTTTTTTCCATTTATTTTTATTTTATTAAAATACAAATGTCAATCAGACAGTTTCAAGACACCTTAACCATACAGAGTCGATGAATTAATACATTGCAAACTGTTTTCATAATGTTTTGGTACTGTACAAGGTGCATACATGAAATTATATTTACAGGTTTTTTTATAGCTGAATTATATCAAAGATTCAATAATT
>PVKA01017976.1:0-44723 GCA_004027165.1 Ctenomys sociabilis | reverse complement strand
AGGTTTCAGTCCATAATTGGCTGGCTTCCAAGGCAGAGTGGCACATGGCAGGGGAGCAACCATTTGTTATAATGAATACAATAAGCAAGGGACTTTAATTATCTTTCTGCACCTTTATCTGTACTACTTAGGATGGGTAGTACTCACAGCCTTAATCCTAGTACCCTGGAGTCTAGCACTACACCATGAATTAAGTCCAGCTTCTCAAACTCAAGATCCAGCCACCTCTGAAAAAGTCCCATATATGACTGCAGGAGGCTTTGGGGGGACACCTAGACACAGGCCATTACAGGTATATAAAACACTGTACCCATCACTTATTAGTGCTAGTTCTGCATGTGGAAAGTCTAGGCAGGCTTGCTTGGGGTCTCTGCTTAATGTCTCTTAAGGTCAAGATGAAAATATGACCCAAGCATAGCTTTTACTGGAGAATAATCTGCTTCACGCTATTGGCAGGACTACTTCCCTGGGGTTGTAGGTCTGAGGTCCCCATTTCCTTGCTGGCTATTAGCCTGGAGCAGTGGTGGTGAACCTATGGCATGCATGGCAGCTGTGGGCTTTTGTTATTATTGAAAGATCTAAGAGGTTCATCGCTGCTCTTCAAGGCTATCTCAATTTCCTCTGATGTAGTCTCCTCTTTCTTTAAACCAGCAGTTGCATGTTGAGCTTCAGGTCTGTCTGAGCTCCTTTTCTGCTTTCATCTAGAGAAAACTTACTGCTGTTAAAAAGGCTCATATTTGTTTAGGCTCACCTGCAAACATTCTGAATTTTAAGGCCAACTGACTTGGGGCTTAATTGTACTTGGAAAAATCTCTTCATAGCTATTTATAGTTTTATGTTTAAGTGAATAATCAGTAGATGAAAATCTTTGGGGTGAGTAGGTATCTTTAGATTTTTGTCTGTGATAACTTGTATTGCATAGAAACAATTCTAGATCTTGGTGGCATGTGACAAAATTTATTTTTGGCTTATACTGTATGGCCATTCTGAGTCAGCACTGCTTTGCTTTTGTATTTCTTCAGCCTGGAGTTTAACTGATAAGGCAGTGTGTCTGGAGCCTGTGCAGAGGGCAGATGAGTTCATGACACTTAAAACTTGTGGTCAGAAGATATACGTGTCATTTCTTTCTTTTTTTTTTTTTTTTTGAGACAGGGTCTTACTATGCAGTTCAGGCTGGCCTTAAGCTCACTTTGTAGCTCAGGCTGGTCTCGAACTCACAACAATCCTCCTGTTTCAGTCCTGAGTGCTGGGATTACAGGTGTGTGCCACCACACCTGGCTATGTCATTTCTTTTTAGGTTTTTCATATCATTGCATTTAAAACATGGTCATGCCTGGTTCAACAGGTGAGTGAAATAGAGAACGTGTTTTGGTGAGCAGTAACCCATCCAACTAGCCCGAGTTGTTACTGATCCTCCCTGGCTCCAGTCTGAGAGCTAGCTATTGGCTTCCTTTAGGGCTTCTCTGAGGAAGCTGGGAGTAATGGTGCATGCGTGTAATCCCAGTACTTAGGAGGTTGAGGCAGGAGGATTGCTTCGAGTTTTTTAAGGCCAGCTATGCTACATGGTGAATTCAAGACCAGCCCAAACTACACAGTGAGTCCATGTCTCAAACCCCAACCCCTCCAAAAAAAAAAAAAAGACTTTTCAGAGAGAATGGTGGGCACTGTGTGATATTGAATTGACACTTTAGCCTACAGTAGTCTGAACTCCTCACTCATTCAGCATTTGTTACTGAACACCTGTGCACATAGTGGGGCATTCATCATAATCACTGTCCTCAGAGTTTGCAGTGCAGTAGAAGTTAAAGGAAGGTGCCATGGTCTGGAAAAGTTCTGCAAAGGCCTGTGCTCCGAAGGCCTTGTCCTTAGCTTGTGGTGCAGTTGGGAGTAGCTAGAAAGTTGGGCCTAGTGGCAGGTCTTTAGACTTGGAGGGGTGTGATTTTGAAGATTGTGGGACCCTGGTCCCTTTCTCTCGGTAAAAGAGAACCAAGAGGTAAATGGTTTTACTGGGGCCAGGGAGATGGCTCAGTGGAATAAGAGCTTCCCTGGCAAGCACAAGGGCCTGAGTTCAATCCTTGGTTCTGCCAAAAAAAAAAAAAAAAAAAAAGTGCAAAAAAGCCAAAAACCAGGTCTTTGGTTTTACTGTGCCAGCCTCAGTCCTGCTGTGATTTGGCACCACGGGCTCAAAGCCGCGGGGCTGGCGGCAGTAGTGCTGCGCAGGGAACCCTGTGGCAGCACAGCATCCACTGCTGCCTTCTGTGTGCAGGGAAGCTGTTCTTGTAGTCTCAGCTCCTGGAGGGCGTCCATCCCCAGGATGTCTCTGGTACTGGGGAGATTGTTATGGGCTCTCAACACAGAAACCAGACCAGAATCCAAAATCAAAATTTAAATGTGAGTGTTTTATTATGAGGCCTGGGACCACTTGACCATACTCACGCAGGAGAGGACAAAACTGCCCAGAGCCTTAAAAGTATAGAGGTCTTAAAAGTAGAAATTACATCCTGTTTGACAAACAAATTTGTCATTTGTGACCATGGCTCAACATACAATTTTTTTTTTTTTTTTTTTTTGTCTTTTTGAGACAGGGTCTCACTGTGCAGTTCAGGCTGGCCTTAAGCTCACTTTGTAGCTCAGGCTGGTCTCGAACTCACAACAATCCTCCTGCCTCAGCCTCCCGAGTGCTGGGATTACAGGCATGCACCACCACGCCCGGCTCAACATACATTTTTTCTGGGAGCACTGTTTTCTAGAAACTCTCAGTCTATTGATGATTTGTCAATGGTAAGACCTTGTGGTCTTACAAGGAAGCAGGGTCACAGGAAGTTGAGCAGAATTTTTTATATTTAGTTTACTTTAACTCATCACAAAGATGTGAGTGATGTAGGTTCAAGGGGGCAAGTGACTTATACCTGGAGTCACAGTTGTTGGTTTTATTTGCATAGTACATCTCGTAGTCATCTATGTATGCCACCTTCCCTGAGAATTTTGCAGGATTGCCGTAAATCGGGCTACAGTCTGTCTCAGTGTTCATTAATGTGAACACGTGTTGCATATTTAGCACCAATGAATAGCAAGCTCAAATGAGGCATCAGGTCTTCTGGTGTTCCCCCTAACTGGGCACTTTGACCTAGCCCCTGATTAAAATTAAAGGCCTGCATGGCCTCATCTGAAGGTGCTATGTAGTCATGCAAGTTTATGGCACATGCAGGGACTATGTGCCTCTTGGAGGCTTCCCCTTTGGAAACTGCTGGTCAGAGTGTAATTACCTTTAAAGTGTTAAAGCACATTATTTGGCTGTTTTCAGTCTGCTTGGGCCCCTGCTTCTTCATGGCATGAATTCCTCCTTTCTGTGTCCCCTAGGGTCTTTCAGGACTGTACTGCAGCTTTCTCCCACTGGCCCTGGGCACGGTCCTATCTCCAGGTCTGCTTCCTGGCACCAGTGACTGCCATTTCCACTAGTTTTGGCATCCTCGATTGAGCTCCTCCCAAGCCCCACTGGCCACCTGCCTCTGCTTTTGCTGTTAGATAGTGACTGCCTCCTGTCCAGCTTTTGTGTGATTTCCATCCCATCCTCGTACTCACACTCTCGCAGTTTCCTAGAGCCTGTCATAAGCCAGTCTTCTAACATGTAATTTCTGGCATGATGGGCTGCTTTTCTAGCAGTGGCCCTGGTCTCTGGGTCTGTCTTGGACCTGGATTTAGATTTCACTGTGGCTTTGGTGAGGGTTTCACACTTGGGCCCAAAACTGCTGGAGTTTTGTCTATTCCTGTCCTTGTCCCTCTGCCATCTCCTTTATCTTTGTGGCTTTGGCGGGCTGCAGCTTGCTGCTTCATTTTCTCTGTCACCATGGGATGGGCCTTCCTGATGGAAGCAGCTTGGTACAAGCTGTGTTTGGGAACTCTGTTATATCCTCAGCATGCACTCTTTTTGGACACAGATTTATAGCAGTATGTATCTTCTTTTAACCCTTTGTGGAGACCTTTCTTAATGGAGGTTTTGCCTTGGCCTGGGCTGCAGCAACGCCTGCTGTGCACTACTGGTCACCGCTTCAGTCTGGGAGATTCACTTGACATGTGGGCAGCCTGAGAGACACAGCCGTAGACTAAGCAGATGTTTTTGTTTAGCTGCTCTGCCCAGCTCATCGTATCTGCCCAGCTGCTTAACCGTAGTCCATCTCTATTTAGCTGCACACGCTTGCAGCATTCTCCCCCACCCAGCCCTGTGACAATCCAGGTATATAACGAAAACACACAGTAGTGGCCCCTTGGTTATGTAAGTTACAGTATTTACATGGAGATCATGAGGGGCTTCATTTTTCCCTATATCCTCCTCCTTCAGCCTCCTTGAGTGGCTGGAACTACAGAGACAGCATAATGACCGATAACTGGAGTATTTAAAGGAAATATCAGATGTGTCATTTTACTTGTATCTCTTAATAGGAATGCTTAACAATAATGTCAACCTCTTTGTTTCTTTTATTTTATTTTATTTTTTTTGTGGTACCAAGTGCCAAAACCAGGACCTTTCCACTGAACTACTCCCAATCCCTTTTTTATGTCTTTTATTTGAGATAAGGTCTCACTAACTTGACCAAACTGGACTTGAGTTTGCAGTTCTGCCTCAGTTTTCCTTAGTTCTAGAATTACAGGTGTGTACTACCAAGGCTGAGTGATCCCTTTATTTAATCTGTCAAAATTAGCAGTGCAAGTCTATATTCAGTTATTTCAAATTATCTTTAAAAAAGAAAAGAAAGATCCAAGAATGACATACTAGTGCAATGATGGTGAACCCTTTAGAGCTTTAGATGATGCTGGCAATAGTAACTATTATTCACTGGTTGACATTTGTTCTTAGATTGTTGTCCTCTGCCTAGTAGGTACCTGACACAAAGGTGATCAAAAGATATTTGTTGAATGAATGAATTGTAAACTTGAGCTTAGTAGAAATGAGAGCTCTTCAAAAGTGCATCAGAAAACAAGTGGGTTAGTCACATATTTCCTTTTTTTTTTTTTTTTTTTTTTTTGTTTTTGTTTCCCTTGCCAGGGAAGCACTTATTCCAGTGAGCCATCTCCCCGGCCCCACATATTTCGTTCTTATAATCACTTATAAAAAGTAATGGGAGAAAAGGGGTTACATAGACATTTTAGAGCTGTTAGAGTTCCTCTTTGCTGAGAGCAAATTTTTCTGTCATTTCATGTCATGGTATATGTCCTGGTTACCTGTTGTTTTCAGCTGAGTAAACAGTCCTTCCTTTCTGCTAGGTGGACTGTGTTGGTGGTTCTCATAGAAGTAGATCTTTTAGAGTTTTTGCTTTACTTTACCTCGCTCCCTTTCCCTTCCCTCTCCTTTCTTTCCTTTCCCTTTCCTGACTCTTCTGTCTTCTCCCCCTGTCTCTCCTCTTCCCAATCTTTCCCCTCTCCTTCCTCAACTTTCCTCTCCCCACCTCCCTCTTCTTCCCAGGACAGGGTCTCATGTAGTTCAGGTTGGCCTTGAAATTGATGTGATTCTCCTGCCTCAATTTCCTAAGTGCTGGGATTACAGTCATGTGCCACTGTGCCCAGCTAATTTTGGAGTTTTGCATGTCACAAGAAGTTGTACCAGCAAAGCTGGAAGAAGTGAGGTTTAATGAAAATACACGACAGGTCTGGAAATAAAAGTATGAAATGAATTGTTTTTTGAACATCTTACATTTGGAAAGTTAGGTACTGTATAAATATAGATAAGTAAGATTATTAAAATGGAAGTTATATTTAGCTTCTTTTGAGATTTAAGAATGGTATAATTTGTTTTATATTCATTTTAATGAAAATATACGTAATGGGATATATGTTATGACAAAAAATAAGATAGGCCGACCACATAGCTCAGCACATTAAAGCTCCTGTTCAGGCAGATGCAGGGGTGGAGTTTGATTCTCTGCGTGTGCTGCCGGCCCCACCCCTGGGGTGTACTGGGCTGGAGACTGAGACTGGGTGTGGTGGTACATATAAAAGTAAGTGTATTGTTAGAGAGTTTCGCTATCTGGTTCAGCTTGGCCTTAAACTCACTGTGTAGTCCCCGCCAGTCTTGAACTCAAAATAGTCCTCCTGCTTCAGCTTCCCAAATGCTGGAGATTATAGGCACGCAGCACCACACCTAGCAAAAGCAAGTGTATTCGTAAGCCAGGTGCTAGTTACTGGGAGTGGCAATAAATGGAGACAGTCCTTTGTGTGGCCATCACTGATGGAGCATCTGCTACATGCCAGGCATCATGCTGGGTCCAGGAAGACCCCAGAGCTCCTTACCTAGTGAGAGACAATTTGCCTCAGTGGTACTGATGAGGAGGTACATGCAAGTGTGGTGAAAAGGTCTGTGGGGGTCTAGCAGAGGGAGCTGGCACGCATTCCGTCTGCCACAGCCTTGCACAGGGCATTGCCATCTGTGCTGAGCGTTTGCTGCGTACATCTTTCACTCGGTCATTACGTAGTGAGTTTTTGCTAGGCACTAGGCATGCTGCTAGACTCCCGGGCTTTAGTGTTGAACACAGGATGAGTCCCTATACTCTTGGAATGTGTTATCTAAAAGTAGAGCTAGGCATCAATCATGTAATCAAATACATGCAGGACTATTTATAACAACAGCAAGCTTTATGAAGATGAGATATATGCTATAGTTTATATAGGGGACCTCATAGATATAAGAGGAGAGTGATTGGGTCTGGGGGGCTTTCCCAAGGATGTGACTTGAGTTTAAGTCCCACTGTGCTTCTCCTAGGCTTCAGCTCCTTGAGGGCAGAAGCTTTCTCATTTTATTTGCTGTGTATCCCCAGTGCCTAGCACAGTATATGATACATGGTGGGCTCTGAGTAGGTGTTAGATGAAGGAAGCTATGATTGATCTGAATTCTAAGTGGAAAGTAAGAATTAGCTGGGAGGGATTGGAGGGAAAGGATGGCATGCAGAAGACACAGGCTGAGCAGAGGACCTGGGTGGGGAGAGAGGGAGCAGGTTACATCTGAGAGACTAGATGGGGGTTATGTGTTAGGGGTGTGGGGTAGTGGGGCCTTGGCTCCTGCACAGAGGGTTTCACTCATTTCTCAAATATCAGTTGATTTTAAGTAATGAATATCATGTGATTTGGAAAAGATTTCTCTCCTGCTTTGTAGAAGACAGACTGGCAGGGCCATTGGGCTGAATGGACTGTAGAAAGAAAACAGAATGACTCCTAGGTTTTTAACTTTTGCCACAAGGATAGATGGACAGACTGTCTCATAAGGTAGGAGCTCCAGAAAAGAATTAGATGTGTACAGGAAAGAACATGGATTTTGTCTTTGGTGCACTGGGCTTGCAACGTGGTGGAGTCACATAAGTGGCTGAAGACGTACAGACCCAAGGAGTGTCTGTAAAGGTTCTGGATGAAGCATGGGCTTGAGTGTGATGCTTGGGAAAGAGAGAAATGGGATGAGAAGTGGGCCTGGGTGTGGAGAACACTGCAGCATTGGATGAGCAAACAGCAGAGCCTGAAATTACAAAAGAGCAGAGAAGTAGGAAAGGACAATTTGCCAGGGGGTCTAGTGGGATCTGGGAAGCTGCAAGTAACTAATGCTTCAGAATGAGGAAGTGATCCATCTGTCCAGGCTGAAGGAGTAAACACTGGAAAATCTCCTTTATTTGGAGGTGTGCTGATGAACAATGGGACAGAAACCAGGTTGGGATGAACCTGGTCATCCCAGGTCATATAAAGGTCAGAAGGCTTTATAGAGGCAGCTTTCCAGGGAAGTGGGCTGTGGCAGAATAGAGATCCAGTAGCTGGCAAGAGAGCAAGATAATGGAAATTTTACAGGTAATTGTAAGTACTCTTCAATTTTCTGACTACAGTATGAGTTTCACATTGCGTGAGACAAGTTTAACTGATAAGGCAGTGAGTGAGCTTTCAGGGAGAGCAAGCTGTGCAAAGCCCAGAGGCCTGCTGCACTTTGGGCTCTGAATTCAGATTTCTGTGCAGCTGTATGGAGGCCTGGGTACATGTGGCAGGGAACGGGCTTGCTCACCAGGGACCTGTGCAGGGCTTAGGGGTGATGAGAGACAGGTAGCTGGAAGCTACTTGTGGATACAAAAGGGGGTGGTTCAGTAGGAAATATGTGCTGTCTTTCCTGCAGGACCTGGTTATCCATGAAGGTTCAGGGAGCTGTAGGAAAGAAAAGTGGAGGCAAGAATAGGGGTTCCTTACTAGGGAGGCTGTTGGGATAACAGGATTATGGGGCACAGAGATGGATGTCAGCATGGGGAATGGACGTTAAGGGAGCCCTTCTCTGCCTCCCTGGAACATGGGAGGGCAGCTAAAGCAGCGCTCCTTGTGTCCCGAGAAGGCTGCCGCAGCCTCAGCCCAAGAGGCTCACGGAGCATGTCTTGCGAGTTCTTCCCCCTCCTGCTGCTGTTCAAATCATGCTCTCAGTGTCTTGGGTTTTGAAGCAGGTAAACGTTGATACCGTTTACCTTGAATTGTCTTTATGAGGCGTTAGAGTAAATTTGATGCCAGTTTTACTCAGGAACAGATCATTTTTAGTGGTCTTTTGAGAGGTTGTGTAGCTCAGATTCTGGAGCTGGACTGCCTGGATTTGAATTTGAGCTCTCCTAGTTGAAAGATGAGTGAGTAACCTTTGATAAGTGACTTTGCCTCTCTGGTGCCTCACTTATCAACTTAAAACAATAAGCATGCCTTCATAGGATTGTTTGGGGATTGAATGAGAATTACACATAAAACACCTAGAACATTGTGTGTCTTTTTGCTGTCGTTGCTGCTGAGATATTTGGGAACAATTCAGGGATACTCTATCACTAAGCTACATCACCAACTCTTTTTTTTCTTTTTTTTTTTTTTTTTTTTTTTTTTTTGTGGAACCGGGGATTGAACTCAGGCCCTTGCGCTTGCTAGAGAAGTGCTTATTCCATTGACCCATCTCCCTTCTTTTTATTTTGTATTTTAAGTCAGGGCCAAGTGGCCAGGCAGGCCTCCGACTTGCTCTCCCCCATCAGCCTCGTGAGTTGCTGGGATTCTAGGCTTGTAGCATTGTGCCTGGCTTTGTGACACTGGTTGAACCCAGGACTTTTGTTTGCACTGAACTAAGTCCCTGGCTGCCTACTCCACCTCATCCCCCTTTTTGAGAAGGGTCTTACTTACTAAGTTGCTAAATTGCCCAGGCTGAGGTCAAACTTGTAATGTTTCTTCCTGAACCTCACAGAATGCTAAGATTACTGCTGGTGCCACTGCACCCAGCATGTGTGATACATTTTAAGGGCTCAGAAAAAAAATAGTGAATCAGCGGCTTGCAAGCCATAGCTGTGGTTCTATCGTTAAAACACCAGAGGGCGGCAAAGCTCTAGTCTTTAGTTTAACCATATTCGCCAGTAAGGGCTTCTTGGCTGGCTTTATTTTATGTTTATACCAGATAAACTATTTTGTTTTCTTTGGCCCTCAGGATTCTTTTAAACTTCTGAATGAAACTTGTTTGTTTTGAGACTTTTATATTTTATTCATAAAACATTTTTAAGAAGTGTTTTGGTTCAAGTAACAAATGTACACAGTAGAGCATGACATTATATAGAGTAGTTGTTAGAAAAGCATTAAGCCATTGCTTGGCCCACCTTCCCCTGCTCCCTGTTCTCCAAGAGCACACTCTCAGCTGCTTTTATTGATATATATATATATATATATATATATATATTCTTTTGGCAATAGGGTTTCACTGTGCAGTTCAGGCTGGCCTTGAACTCACTTTGTAGTGCAGGCTAGCCTCCTGAGTACTGGGATGACAGGCATGTGCCCCATACCTAGTTATTGCCATATAATTTTGAACAGCTGAATCTTAGATAACTTTAACCAAAGTATTTAGTAGTCTATTAAACAGAGTCTCTTGGAGCTTGATGGGGGTATGTGTTGTGGGGCTTTGATACTCCTACACCAGGTTCTGTGGTGGTGACTATTCTGTGCTCAGGTGACTAGTGCAGAGGAGGTGTTTAGGACAGCATGGTACACACTGGGAGTGCTGTGGCACACACCTGTAATCCCAACACTCAGGAGACTGAGGCAGGAGGATCCCAGTGAGTTCAAGGCCAGCCGAGAACACAAGCAAGATCTTATCTTAAAAACAAATCAAAACAAAGGAGTACTAGAGAGGAAGTGTCCCTGTCCTGTCCTGAGATGGCCCCAGCAAAGGCCTTGAGGAGGAGGTGCATGTGAGTGGAGGCCAACACAGGACCTGGTTTGGCTCATGGGCAGCACAAGGGAAAGGTGGTGACTGCAGGGGGAATGACAGGACCAGGGCATCAAGTGACACAAGTGTGCCCAACTGGAGGGCGTTACCAGCTGGAGTGGGAGGTGGTGATATGATGAAGCTGGTCCAGAGGGAGAGCCCCTCAGGGAGGCATTGCAGGTTGCTGAAAACTCTGGGTCTTATCTGAGAAAAGTGGGAAATCATACAAAAGGTTTTCATGGTAAAGCAACACAGGCACAGATGTGCTTTTTAAACATCAGTCTTGAAGCATGGCTTGGGATGAGTTAGGAAGTGGTGAGGAGCTGCCCTGAGGTAATGACAGAAGCCTGAGAGCTGGATTGGGGTTGAAAAGTGAAGGACGTTGGCTTGGTAGGCTTAGAGGGAAAGGAAAAGTCAAGAATGATTCCCTGCTTTCTCTGCATAGCTGGATGCAATGCCTTGAAATCAAGTAAAGCAAGATTTTTTAAATGGGTGTGGTGGAACACACACTTAGGCTGGCTGCTAGTTCAAGGCCAGCCTGGGCTGGATAATGAGCTCCGGTCCAGCCCAGAGTGCATAGGGCGTTGTCTTAAAGGGGGAAGGGGGTGGGGGAGAGATTTTGTTGTCATTCTAGATTTTTAAGGAGTCTGATTTGCCTGTGGAGACATCAGTACAATTGGAATCAGTGAACACTGTTATCATTTACTGCCTTTGTTGTCTTCCACAGGTTACTTATCAGCTTTCTGTTTGAAGATAATAATATCCCAAAGACCTGTGTGTGCTTTAAAAGGAAGAGCCTAACAGACACCCAGCATGGGTCCCAGCTAGGACTGGGAGCAATAAAGCATCTGTTCCTTTCTTTGGGAATTAGGAGTAGTGTGTCCTCAGGCTTGTTGCTTTTCCTTTGAAGTCAGCGATTTGTAACTCAGTGTCCTACAGAAAATAAATACCTAAAGCTTGCAATCTGTGTAGCTCGTATTTCCAAGCCATCTTGATGGCTTACAGTTTTATGTATCAGCCTTGCTTTTCCCCCGTTAATTGTGTGTCACTGCTTAATGTTGACTTTCCACCTTATTTTAGAAAGCATGCACCTTCATCAAATCTAACCTTGATCCCAGCAATGTGGATTCCCTCTTCTATGCTGCCCAGTCCAGCCAGGTCCTCTCAGGTTGCGAGGTGAGTCCAGATTTCTACTCTGACATTTACTTTTAGTTGTAAAGTGCCTTGTTCAAGGGTAAAGGTGATGTTATGTTGTTATTGTTATTCTGCTTGGGGGGGCAGTGTTCGGAGACAAACCCAGAGCCTTTTTCATGCTAGGCAAGTGCTTTACCACTAGGCCATATCTCCACCCCTATTGTTTTTTATTTTAAAATAATGGGAATTCCATTCCTGTGGTTCTTTGTTTTTGGTCTTTTTTGATTTTACTGTATTTCTTTTGGTTGAGTTGTTTTTTAGGGGAGGTTTATTTTTGTTTTTGGTGCTGAGGACCAAACCCAGGGCTTCCAGCTTGCTGGGAAAACATTCTACTACTGAGCCAAATCCCCAGCCCCTCCTGTGGTTCTTTTTCTCCTTAAGAAAGTATATTTTTCCCCTACATTTTTACTTTTCATGGGTTTAAAGTGAGTTTATCTTGCAGTTGTTGCTTGTCTCCAAGGAAGCGCTTATTTCACTGAGCCATCTCCCCAGCCTGTTGCTTGTCTCCAAGGAGGCCTTGAGTTTTTCTTTTTGTGTCCCTTAATGTTGTATATGTACTCCTACCTGAGAGTTCTGGATCATTTCATTGGACATAGGAGAACCTTATAGGTCAATAAGTAACTTGTCAGCCTCTTTTAAAGGGGTCATGCTGAGGTTTTTGAATATTTAATTCTTGTGTCTAGGAATTAGGGAAATAGTGAGCATTGCTGGGTGTGACTTGTCAGCTACCACAAATTGCCAGAACTTGCTAAATCTCTCGTGTGCCACTCTTTTCCCAGATCTCTATTTCAAATGAGACCAAAGATCTGCTTCTGGCAGCTGTCAGTGAAGACTCTTCAGTTACCCAGATCTATCATGCAGTTGCAGCCCTCAGTGGCTTTGGCCTTCCTGTGGCATCCCAGGAAGCACTTGGTGCCCTTACTGTTCGTCTCGGGAAGGAGGAAACTGTGCTGGCGTGAGTTGTTGGTGATCCTTGGGTTGGATCCTATCCTGAGAGGGATCTTTGAGTGGTACAGCAAGTGCTTGCAAGGTACTTACAATATGCCAGGTACTCTGCCGGGAACAGCAGACACAGCCCTGAACTGAGGCAGGGAGGTCCTGTCCTTATGTGCTGACATAGGCGTCACTCAGGCAGGAGGCAAGTACTGCATTGTTGCGAATGCCTGGGCATGGAGAGACACAGGTGCACTTTGAGCTTAGCGGTAGAGCAAGGGCTGGTGACTGAAAGAATAAAGCCCGTATGCTGCATGCATCTCCTCTTACGGCTTGGCCAAGCGAGTGACATGTTGGCAGTGAGGGCTCTGCAGAACAGAAATGCTTGCAGCATCTCCCAAGTGGTGAGACACAGTACCTGATGCAAGCTGCGGGCACTCTGAGGGCAGGAAGCAGACTCAAAGGAGTAGGCGGGGTAGAAGTGCCTTGGAGAGGACGGGCTGAGCAGCTTTCCTGCTCGTCAGTTGTTTTTTGTCTTTTTGAGACAGGGTCTCACTATGCAGTTCAGGCTGGCCTTAAGCTCACTTTGTAGCTCAGGCTGGTCTTGAACTCACAACAATCCTGCCTCAGCCTCCCGAGTGCTGGGATTACAGTCATATGCCACCATGCCCGGCTCTGCTCGTCAGTTTTTAACATTTTGTTTATTTATTTGCTATACTGAGGATTTAACCAGAGCCTTATTATACCCTAACTAAGTGGTCTACCACCAGGCTACATCTACTGGCCCCAAACTTATATTCCTCCTGCCTCAGCCTCTTGAGTAACTAGAGTTAAAGGTGTGCACCACTGTGCCCGGCCTTTTCTTACTATTCTAGATAGGAATCTTAGTCAGGTGTAGTGACACATGCTTGTAATCCCAGCACTCTGGGAGGCTAATTCAGGAGGATTACAGATTTGAACTGAGGCGGTTTAGTTATTTAGTGAAGTCTTGCCTCAAAAAGTTTTTTAGTGGGGGAGGCATAGCTCAGTGCAGAGGTCTTGAGAGTCAGTTGTCAGTTCAGGGACTGAGGGGATAATCTTGTAACTCATTTTAGGATGTTGGCTAAATTTCAAAGTAATGATATACTTCAGGTTTGTTGGCACATGCCTGTAATCCCAGCATTTCTGAGGCTGAGGCAGGATGATCACCTTGAGTTTGGGCTGTGTAGTGAGTTCAAGTCCAATTTGAACTGTGCAGTGAGGCCCTATCTCAAAAAAACCCAAAACAAATAAAATAATGATATAGTAAAGTAGTATTTTTCTTTTAACATTAAACTCACTTAAAACAATTTTTTTTGTTCTTTTCTCCCCTACCACCACTTAATTGCAAGAGAGCATGGAGTCCCTGGAGGGTGCTGATTAGTTAGGCAGAGGTTGGTGATGCCAGTTCTCCCTTTCAGAAAGTAAGATTACCCTATCCCCCACTCCCTTTTTCTTCTGATAACCAGATTGACTCTAAATTTGAGGCTTTGTTAAAGACAGGGTTCAGTTAGTGCCCTCTGGCACTCTCACCCCTACCCACACTCACAGGATTAGGTGACGGTGGTTTGGGGCAAGGTTGAGGTTCTGTAGATGCTGGCCCAGCACTTGGCCCCTTGTAATCCTTTGAAGTCAGGTCACATGTTTTCTTCATACTTCCTTTTGATAGAATGTGTCCCCAGTTACTGCCATCTTATGTTATAATGTCACTGTCATTGCCTTGCCATTCACTACAGAAAAACCTTCCCACTTCCCTCCAACCAAAAAGAGAAATGTTCCTAGAAAACCCCAGAAATAGAAAGAAGTACCAGAAAGGTACACCTGCTTTGGACTCAGACAGACTTGACTTTGAAATCTAGCTGTATTCCCTCCTTGCTTCCTGTGGAACTTTGAGCAAGGTAGTAACTTTTTTTGTATTAGGAATTGAACTCAGGACCTTGGGCTTGCCAAGGCAGGTACTGTGCCACTGAGCTACATTCCCAGCCCAAGTTACTAAGTTTTTGAGCCTTACTTGCAAACTGGAATCAAGAATTATTACTTCATAGAGCAGATGTCAGGGTGAAGTGAAATAATGGATGTGAAGATCCTAGGATGGTGCCAGTTCCTGAGGGATGGCAGGAAACAGTTTCTTCTCTTGAGCTTTTCTTTCTTAGGTGCCTTTCTCAGGGAGCCAAATACTTCCTTGCTTCTTTCCTCACTCCTTTTCTCCTTCTTCCTCCTTACTCTATTTTTTTCTTTTTCTTGAGACAAGGACTTGCTATGTAGTTCAGGCTGGCTTTGAATGCCTTAGCCTAGGTTGGCCTTGAACTCAAGGCCCTGCCTCAGCCTCCCAAGAGCTGAGCTTATAGGTGTGTGCTACCATGCACAGTGCTGTAGCTATTTCTGTGTTATATCCTAAGCTTCTTTTTTTGCAGTGTTCATAGAGCCTGGCAAATTGAATGTGCCCAATAAAGAGTAAATAAAGGCTGAAACTATACTTTTCAGTTTCTGCTATCTTATGAAAACTTATAGGTAGAGGGCTGGGGAGATGGCTCAGTAGAATAAGTGCTAGCCTGGCAAGTGCAAAGTCCTTATTCAATCCCTGGTACTGCACAAAAAACAAACAGAAACAAAAAAAATACTTAACAGATAGAAAGCATTCATGCTTCAGCTTAAATAGAAGCATGTTCAAATACCCCTGAGCTTCAGTATTTTCACAGGTATAATCCAGTGAATCTTTTTGTTGTGAAGATCAACTGGAAAGGTGGTTTTTGACTTCTACTAGTTAGTTCTACTTAGGGAAATCAGATATAAAGTGGGATATTTTGAAATGAGCATTTTGTAATTGAGTAGAGTTATTCTAGGAAATACATGCTCATGATCCTGTCTTGAAAAGGGAAGATATTTGTAGGTTTGAATGAACCATTTGAGAAGATGTCATTGTGGTTGCTCATAAATCAATTTCTCTGAATCATCTGCTGTATATTAGCAAGATAAGATCTACTTTCTTAGTATTTGAAAATAGTACTCCAGAGAGAATGAAATTTCTGGCTGGGGAATAAATAAAGCCAGTGACTAAACTTTTCTAGAGCTAAGTGGATTAATTTAATTCTACAACTCTTGAGGTTCTTACCAGTATGGCACTCTGTCTTCTAAAGGAGAGAAAAATGATACTTTAATTGAAAAGTTCTTTGTAGGCAATCTCAACAGCCGTTTCTGAACTCAGCATTTATCATGGGCAGATGTGGGGCTTGACTTGTTTGAAAATTCACATTTCATTTTCTCAAGTGCACTGTAATGGCAAGCATCCCGTAGCAGCCGTGAGCTCATGGGGCTTCTCTCTTCATGAATTGACTCCTCCATTCTGCAGCGTGTCATCTTAATGGGATTAATTTTCCACAGAAGGGATTTAAATTGTTATGATCTCAACATAAGTAGATAGATTCTTGCTCTACACTCAGTGACACATTGGCCTGGTAAACAGTGGTTTCCAGAGGACCCAGCCATCTCTTAGGAGTTAGGAAACCATTGTGCGCTTGTGCAGCAGACTGTGTGCCGATCAGAGGGCTTTGACTTTCCTCAGTTCTCCCTGAGATATACCATTTATATTCTCCTAACTGCATTAGGAGAATAGAATCTAATTAGAAAATCATATATACCTACGTATCATATTCTGTCTTAAAAAGTTTATCTTATACAATGTACTCATAAAGGAACAAAAATTATGACTAAGCCATATGGATGAAGTATTAATACTTTCTACATGTACAAGTCTTAAAAACATGCTAAGTCAAAGAAAGTCACATATTTGTATTATAACCATTGATATGAAATATCCAGAATGGATAATAAAATAGAAGTGTTCTTAATGATGGAACATGAGTTGGAGGTTGCCAGGGGTGAGGGTAGGTAGAAGGAGAAACTGCTGGATGGATACAGGGCCTTCAGGCTAATACAGATATTTTGAATTTAAGGAAGTAGTAGATATACAAAATTGTGAATGTTGTCAATGCCACTGAATTAATCTTATTTATTTATTTATTTATTTTTGGTGGAACCAGGGATTGAACTCAGGCCCTTGCACTTGCCAGGGAAGCGCTTATTCTACTGAACCATCTTCCCAACCCCTCATTTTATTTTTATTCATTTGGTACAGGGTTTCACTATTCAACACAGACTTATAGTGATCCTCCCCAGCTGTGGGATTGCAGGTGTGCACCACCACACCCAGTTTTAGGACTGGCATGGTATATGGCACCAGGGATCAAACTCAGGACCTTGTGCTTGCCAGGCAGGCGCATAGACCATCAAGCTCTCTCCCCAGCCCCTGAATTAATCATTTTTAAATGATCAATTTTGTTAATGTGAATTTCATTCTGCTAAGTTTAAAATTATATATATGGATAAAGGTCCTTTTTTTAAATTTTTTTTTGCCCAGCTCAGCCCACCCTAGGGATGGGGCTAGTGTGGCATTTGGTGCCGGGGATTGAACTGTGGTCCCTGCGCTCTGCCTAAGCTTGCCTAAGCAGGAGCTTTAAACCACTGAGCTGTCACCAGCCCAAAGGTCTCTTATAGTATTATAAGGCTTCATTTTAGAAAATTGTCATTTGGAAATGAAGTGAATAAATTATGATATATATAGGCATTATACATAGTATGCCAGTGAGAATTAAGTGCATTTATACATACTCAAAGATGTACACATGGATTATTAATTTAAGTTGGAGAGCAGTTCTGTTTAAAGGTAAGCATTACAGGAATTTAAAATATCTGTGAAGTTTTGACAAATGCTATAAGTACTTTTACAATAAAAATAGTAGAATAAGAGACAAATTAGAAAATGAGAATAAATTATGGTTTAGGACCAAATTTTCTTATACTTTTATCACACTTACTGTCTGAAAGATGAGTGACATTCAGATCTTCTAGCAAGGTTTTTGTAGCACAGATATTACCCAGGTTTTCAGCACACATTTATTGAACTCTATGCTTCACTTCATTTCTTCCTCCCCTCTCCTCCCCTCCTCTTCTGTCCCCTCCCATCCCCTCTTTTCTATATCAGACAGGGTCTCACTATGTAGTTCAGGCTGTCCTTAAGCTCACGTTGTAGCCCGAGCTGGCTTAAAACTAGCAGGGATCCTTCTTGCCTCAGCCTCCTGAGAGCTAGGACGACAGCATGCTCCACCATAATTGCTTTGAATGTTTTGTCTTTATGTTGCATTACTGGTTCAGAAAAGCTGCACTAAATTCTACCTATCAGTCTACAGTCTCTTATCTTGAGTAAAAACAGTACAAGATTAATAAACAGCCAGTGTTGGCCCAATGTGGTATGTTGTACAACACTAGGGATGCTGCACATACCTTGGTTAGATCCTAATCTCTGTAAAAGCTCTTCCCTTATAAATGTAACTAATTCTTGGTCTCACTGCTCTGTCGTTTACCTTTTAGAACAATCCAGGCTCTACAAACAGCATCCCATCTGTCTCAGCAGGCCGATCTGAGGAACATTGTGGAGGAGATTGAGGTATGATTCTGTTTTGCCAAGGGGGGGCTCTTACCTTCTGTCTTTGGTTTGATGGCTTTTAAGAAGGTCTTGCACATAGACATGCCTGATTTGTTGCAGCCCATGACATTTCATAATAATTGCACACTTCTGTTCTTTGTGTTAGAGCAGTGTATCTATCCCAGGAAATATTTCTGAGGCTAGTACAGTTACACTTTTGAAGTGATAGTCTAATGGTGCACAGCTTTTAGAGCCCAATAAACCTGAAAGCACCCACATTCTTTTTCTGCTGCATACTGCTTTGTAATCTTAGGCAGTCTGGTGGTTGCAGGAACAATGAGGTTCTAAAGAGCCTGTGCAGTTACTAGGTATTTTATTACTATACTGTCTTTGCCCAGGACAACCTGTTTCTTTCAAGAAAACTTTTGGACTGTCACTATTGACAGGCCTTGCAGGTCCTTTCAGATGTTTCACAGATATTTCAGCTGCCCAGTGACATTCCCTGGGCAAGCAGTTGCCTGTCTCTCATCTTGTAGAGCATCAACTAAGAGAGGGAAGTATTGTGCTTGTAGTTTGTCCCCTAATGGGTGGCCACAGAACCCATCTGTGTTGTGATGCTTCTTGGGTGGACTGCAGCCTGGCCCTCTGGCCTTCTCCCCAGCGCAGCAGGGGACCCAGTGTTGTGGCTCCTGGACTTGGGCAGCTCTGCTCCCAGAGCAGCTGTCGATACTATTCTCCAAGGGTGTGTGATAAGTGCATGAGGTGACCTTCAGATTTAGAGTGAGAACTATTTCACAGTTGTCTGTGCTGGGCTGACATACTTCTAGTGTGCTTCTGTTTTATTGTAACAGGACCTTGTTGCCCGCCTGGATGAGCTGGGCAGCGTGTATCTCCAGTTTGAAGAGGGGCTGGAAACCACAGCATTATTTGTTGCTGCCACCTACAAACTCATGGACCACGTGGGGACTGAGCCATCCATTAAGGAGGTAGCTGTCCATCTTGGGCTGTCAACTTTATCAGCTGAGGACAAGTATTTTCAGAGAGGATGTTAACACGACACCTTGGGATCTTGTCATTGTCTTGAATTAGGCTTTTTAAGAATGAGAAGTGGAAAGAAATGCCAGTGCTAAGAAATTGATTGTATGACAGTCATGTACTTTTTTTTTTTTGTCTTTTTGAGACAGGGTCTCACTGTGCAGTTCAGGCTGGCCTTAAGCTCACTTTGTAGCTCAGGCTGGTCTCGAACTCACAACAATCCTCCTGCCTCAGCCTCCCGAGTGCTGGGATTACAGGCATGGGCCACCACGCCCGGCCTGACAGTCATGTAAACAGGTGTCACCGTGGCTTTAGTGGGGTAGTGGCAGGAAGGCCAAGTATGACACACTGTTCCTTACATCCTCTTCTGCTTGTCTTATGAATGCATATGACTTGGTGGCCCCTGCAAATCCTCTTTCCCTCAGAAGTGCTTTGTACTTCAAAATTGTGTTTTCTTCTTGCCCCATCTTTCTCAGCTATGGGTAAAACTAGCTAAAAATGGTTGACTGATAAGTTTACTGAGAGACATGTGTCTACCAGCTGCCTCTAAGAATTCTTTTTGTTTCTCCCTAAGAAGATCTTATTAACCTAAGTGAACTTTTCATTGGAATGTGTGTGGAAATCTTTTGAAACAGGATTTCTCTGTGTCCTTTGTGTGAGAAGAAGTTACTAACGCAAGATCTGAAGTACTGTGCTGGGGCTGGGGAGATAACTCAGTAGAATAAGTGCTTGCCTGGCAAGTGCAAGGGCCTGAGTTCAATCCCCAGTTCTGCAAAAAAAAGAACTATGTTTAAAAATGCAAACTGCTTCTTTTCACATTTTCTGAGAAATTTGCATTTGAAGCTAAAACTTTCATATCTTTTATGCATATGTGTTTTATAACAGGTTTCTTTATATAGTAAATAATTGTCTTAAGACAATTTAAATTAATTTGGTATTTTCTCCAGAGAATAGAATCTAATTCATTCAAGTATGTATAATCTTAATTGTATCTTTTTCTTCATACTAAGTGTAAATGTCTAGAAATACGACCCTCTTTTAATTTCTTATATGGTTGGCCCTGTAGGAATGTAGTCTTATTGCATAAATTATTCGGTAAAAAATAATTTACTATTACAATAATTTATAGTTACAAAATAAAGTAAATAAATTGGCTGTGTGTGGTACACACTTGTAATCTCAGCAGTCTGGAGGTTGAGGCAGGAGGATGGCAAATTCATCCCAGTCTAGGCAATTTAGCAAGGTTCTTCAAAATAAAAGTTTAGAGAAAGGACTAGGAGGAAGGGATTGTAGCTCAGAGTGAAGGCTCTATGTGTAATCCCTCGAGCTACTAAAAAAAATTAGTGACATTCTGCATTCACCACTTAATTTTTCTTGCTTTATTTCTAAGCTTCTACTAACTAGGTATTTGGCTAGAGTAATTTTGTTGTCACTGCTTTTGACACAACAATTCTGGTAAACAGTTACTCATTTTAACATGTCAACAGCCTACTGATGGAAAAATGTAATTGGTACAATTAAAGAAAATTATTTCATATTGACTGTGAAGAACCCAGGCACAAGGGAGTTCTTTTGTTAGATGGTGGATTTTAAAAAACAACCAAGTGAAGTGGAAAATGTCCTCTCCTAAGCAAACAACCTCCAGAATTTAAATAATCCTTTTTAGTTTTCCATTTGTTTTAAAAATTGCTTTTAGTTTTCTCCTCTAGGCAACCCATTAGCTCTTAGTGGAGAGATATTTTACTTTCTCCACACTGTACCTTTTGGCTATGAAGTTTAGTCTTAACAACAAACTTAGTTCTACTTTACTTCTTAGCAGTCAATTGGGAGGGAAGATATTTTATCTGGGAGGGTCTGGGAGGGTCAAGTAATCAGGAAAGAACAAACTTTTGTGGCAGGACTTACAGTGATAACAAATGTACATTTGTAGTTTACCTGTCTTCCTTCTTATCTCCTTTGCTTCTTCCTTCCTTTCATTACAGCTTGTCTAAATTATTCAACCTGCTTTAGCTTTAGTTTCTTCTTTTGGAAAGCTTTGGCAATACCATTCTTTTAAGGGTTTTGCAAGATTCAAGGCAGTGCATACAAAAACACCTGTCGTGAAGATTGTGTGTGCAAGCATTATAACAGATACTTACTGTTGTATTAATTTTATACTTTATAGGGCTGGAGAGTTGGCTCAGTGGAATAAGGCTTCCCTGGCAAGTGCAAGGACCTGAGTTCAATTTTATACTTTATAAATTTTGCATATCTTGCTGGTGGCGTATGCCTGTAATCACACCCAGCACTTGGGAGGCTGAGACAAGAGGCTTGCTCTGCGTTTGAGGCCAGCTTGAAGTAAAAAGTGAGACCTCTGTCACAAAATAAAAGAAAGTTGCTTATCTCAGTTGTTCTCTTGGAAATACCATTTTTATAGTAAATATTCACTAAATGATTGACAGGTATGTGAATTTCATTTTATATTAGGAGACAGAAAACACAGTTGAGCTCAAGTTTTACATTTTAAAGTCTATTTGCTTCCCCCCCCTCCACCATCGGTCTGGATTAAGGGCTGAATGTGCTTTAGCACGAACCCTTGACACAGGAATGACTAGAACCTGTGGGGATGGGCATGATTAAAATCTTCTGCGGAGGGAGACCCGAGCTGCCTCTCCTTTTCTTTCAGGATCAGGTCATCCAGCTCATGAACACAATCTTCAGCAAGAAGACCTTTGAGTCACTCTCGGAAGCCTTCAGTGTGGCCTCTGCTGCCGCTGTGCTCTCCCAGAATCGCTACCACGTGCCCGTTGTGGTTGTGCGTGCGGGCTCTGCTTCTGACACTCAGGAACAGGCGGTCCTGCGGGTAAGTGCTGGGGACATGAGCCCGTGGGAGCAAGTCACAAACCATGCAGATCACACACACTGACACACAGGCTTCCATTAAATTCAGTGCAAGAAAATTGTTTCTAAGTCCATAATTATACAGATATAGTCAAGGCATTTCCCAGAGTTAGAATTTTATAAATACATTAAGATAGCTGCTTCACTTGCAAAGTAATACTAGTGTTAATGTTGTTAAAATAAATATAGGTCTCCTTCAACCTGATGCTCTCTCACTCAGCGTTGAGCACAAGTCTAGATTTTTCATAAGAAATTAGCATTGTTTATGCAGAGCCCTCTCTGTTTGGTGGTCCCACAGCTTTCTCCTGAGGAAGTACCCTGTGTCTCAGAATTCCAAATCCTCCCATCAGCAGAGAGCGGGAGAAGTAAGCTAATTAACAGTTCACTGTGAGGGAATTGGGTGCAAAGAGAGCAAAATGGAGAAAGTATTGACACTCACGCTGGGTAAGGCTGGGGTGTAAGTCCTTACTCGCCTATGCATCTGGCCTTTGGCAGTCCTTAACCTCTTGTGGCCTGCTTCTTTATCTACAAAACAGGAAGTATACTCTCTGTCTTATATTATTGATGGGAAGTTATCTGTACAGGGTGAAGATCAGTGACTTAGGATAAATGTTAGTGTTTAATGTTATCCATGTTTCTTTAGTTTTACCATTGGCTGATTTCATGAAGTCTTTTTTTTCTTTATTTTTTTGTTTGCTTTCTATTTTTTGAGATAAGGTCTCACTATGTAGTTCAGGCTGGCTTGAATTCTCAGTGATCCTTCTGCCTCAGCCTCCCAAGAACTGGGATTGTGGGCATGCACCGTTGTGTCTGGCACAAGGTATTTTTCTGGTGATGATTTTTTCTTTTAATACTTGGGATTGAATCCAGGACCTTTGTGCTGAGCTATATATCTGCCCCTTTTTTTATTGTTTACTTTGAAACAGTGAAATAGGATCTTGCAAAATGTTAAATTGCCTCGGCCTCCTAGACTACTGGGGTTATAAACATTTTTTTTTTAAAGATATTATATTAAAGTAGATAAGAAGGCAAAAAAAAATTGTATTTATATAATTCGAAGCCAGTCATTCTTTCTCTGGGCTCTAGTTCAGTTCTCTGAAAAGAGATAATTGGACAAGGTCATTTTTTTTTTTTTTTTTTTGAACCAGGGATTGAACTTGGGCCCTAGAGCTTACCAGGGAAGCACTTATTCCACTAAGCCATCTCCTCAGCCCTGGGCAAGGTCATCTTTAAGATCTTTAATTCTAGCATTTTATAAACTATCTCAATCCTAATTCAATTGTGTTTTCCCCAGATTTGATCTCTGGTAGCCAGTGGACCAAAAGTCAGTGAAAATTCTCTAAAGTAACACATTTGTTCTATTTCCTATAGATAAAACACTATCGAGACAAAATTCTCAGCTACTAAATGCATCCTTTTTTGCTAATTATTTATTCTCTTATTTCCAGTTGCAAGTCACCAATGTTCTGTCACAGCCTCTGACTCAGGCTGCTGTTAAACTAGAGCATGCCAAATCTGTTGCTTCCAGAGCTACTGTCCTCCAGAGGACGCCCTTCACCCTTGTAGGGTAAGTGCTGGTGTGACTAGTTTTGCATGGTACCCTCCTATTTGTTTTGGAAAGTTAGCTTTCAGATAGTAGAACGGATTAATATGGGTATTACCAACATCATAAAATCAAATTTCCCTAAACTAGATAAAGTCCTATAGGTCAATACAAAGGATTTCTAAAGCTAAAACAATTTTGATGTTATTATTTCTAATTGGCTATGTCTTGTCATTGTGTTATTTTTTTGAAATGTAATATATATATTTTTTCAGATGCATGAGTACTACATGCATCTGAAAAAAAATATATTACAAAAAATATATATTTATAACAAGAAAACACAAAAAATAAAGCAGATGCAGTGGCATATCCTTGTACTGTGAGCACTTGAGAGGCTGAGGTGGAGGATTGTGAGTTTGAGGCCAGCCTGGGCAACTTAGACTCTGTCTTTAAAAAATGAGGTCGGGGCCAGTGGGGTAGCTCAGCAGACTACAGTACCTGCTTAGGCAGAGTGCAGCGGCTAGGGTTTGATCCCTGTGTGCCATGCCAACCCCACCCCCTGGGCACACTGAGACTGCGATTGAGATGGGGCTTAGTGGCACACACCTGTAATACTACCACTTGGGAGGATGAAAATGGGAGAATCACTGTGAGTGCCATCTACGAAGTGAGACTCTGTAGACCCTGTATTAAAACAAAACAATAAGGTCAGAGGAGATAGTTTGGTGGTGTAGTGCCTGCCTGGCAAGCACAAGGTCCTGAATTCAATCCCTTGTACCACATGCCATGCTGACCCAAAACCAGGCTTGGTGGCACACACCTGTAATCCCAGCACTGGGAAGGCTGAAACCAGAGGATCACTATGAGTCTGAACTGCATAGCGAGACCCTGTATCAAACAATAAAAATAAAAAAAATATGAACTACTCAAAATTCTATTATTCAGGTATAATTACTGCTAACATTTTATAATCTTTCTGGTCTTTTCTATGCATATAAATAATTTTTTTAAATTAAGTGAGGATAGGCTGGCCAAATAGCTCAGCGGATTAAAGCACCTGCAAGCAGGCAGGGGCTGGGAGTTCCATCCCTGAGCTTGTCATGCCAGCCCTGGCCCTGGGGCATGCTGAGCTGGCCATTGAGACTGGGCGTGGTGGCACTGGGCCTGTAACCCCAGCTCTTTTTTAACAGGTGGGTCACTACAAGTCCGATCTAGTAGTGAGACCCTCAACACCCTGTAGACCCTTCCCTAAAATACAAAAATACAAATAAAATAAAATGAAGATTATGCTTTCTCTGTAACATTATGTCAGGATCATTTCCCCATAGAATTAAAATTCTGTAATCTTTTTCTTGTTCAAATAGGGTCTCATTATGGAGTTCAGCCTAACCTTGAACTCACTAGTCTAGGCTGATCTCAAATTCAAGGTTTACCCATAATCTCAAATTTAAGGTCCTGGCCACCAAACTACATCACTGGCACACAATTATTTTTTAATGGCTACATATTATCATTTCTACTGTATTAGGATCTGAACCCAGGGTATTCTCTCAGAGATTCATCACCAGCCTGTTTTCAGTGTTTCATGGTCTCATTAAGTTGCCCAGGTTTTGCCATCCTCCTGCCTCAGCCTGGCTATACTTTGTAATACTTTTCAAATTTAAAGGTCAGAGGCCAGGGAGATGGTGAGGGGCCGGGGAGATAGCTTAGTGGGCTAAGCGCTTCCCTGGAAAGTGCAAGGCCTGAGTTCAATCCCTGGTCCTGCCCCCCCAAAAAAAATTAAAGGTCAACTTTTTATGAAACTTTATTAAAGTGCTAAATTACTGTTTTGAGACCAGTAGGCTAGAATATTAGAACTCTTGGATAGTCAAAGATTTATAAGTGATATATAAAATTAAAAGGTGAAATAATTTTTAGGAATTATCAGTAGAATAGTAGACCACATTGGGATGTTTTTATACAGTTGGAGTTAGGAATTCTGTACCATTTTTCTCTTTAAACAAATAATTAATTATTTTTGATAAAAGGGATAAAAGGATATACAAAATAACAACATAATTGGGATCATATTATAGATGCACTTGTTTTGCATTAAATTTTGGAAAGCTATTAGAGGGAGGTGAAATTCTATAGACAGACCAAAGAAAAGAAACTTTGCAAGCTTAAGATAGTCTTTATTCCCATGCTGTAATCTATGTGAGCAAGCAGAATATTACCCAAGTGGGCTGGTGGATTGAAGTCAGAGAGTAGTATAGTCCTGTGCTGTCTCAGGAGACACTTTGCAGCCTGTTTGTTATACTCATGACTTTACTGTATGAGTTCTTGCTAACCCTGCCATTATTCTTAACAGGGATATTTTTGAACTAAACTTCGTGGATGTCAAATTTTCCAGTGGTTATTATGACTTTTCTGTAAAAGTTGAAGGTGACAGCCGTTATATTGCAAACACTGTAGAGGTAAGTTTTTTTCTTGTCACTCGCATTGTCACGTTAACAGAGCTGAAAAATTGACCACAGAGCCCAGCATTAATCTTGTGGCGTATTTTCTTGCTGTGACCAGGCTAATGTGACTATGTTAGGTTTGAATTAAGGTTCTCAACCACGCACTTGATTAGAGCAAAATTTCTTTTGTTTGTTACTTATTCATTTTCTATTATAAGTTTTGATTCCTAGCTCTTTTATTTTTTTGTGCTAGGGTTTGAATGCAGGGCTACACACATGTACTGCTGAGTTATACCCCAAAGCTCTGCATTACTGTTTTAAATTTAGAAAGAAGAAAAACAAAAATCTCCCCTAATTCCACTGAGGCATTAATAATCCTCAAGTAGTTTTTGTGGTAGGCTTGATAGGTTTAGGAGAGTGCTTGGTGCCAATTAGGCCCAAAACATGTCGAATGACACAGAACACTGCAGTGAGGCTGTGGATAAGGCACAAAAGAAAACTAGCAAATTCACAAAAGAGGCACGGACATGCATGGTCTTGCTTGCCTTGCTTTTTTTTTTTTGGTGGAACCAGGGATTGAATTTAGGCCCTTGCACTTGCCAGGGAAGCACTTATTCTACTGAGCCATTTCCCCAGCCCCAATTTTTTTTTTTTTTAATTTTTTTGGCAGAATTGGGGATTTAAACTCAGGCCCTTGGCTTGCTGGGGAAACGCTTATTCCGCTGAGCCATCTCCCTGGTCCCCTTGCTTTGCTTCTGCAGTAACCCTGAAGGGTAGGTTGCATTGCATGTTGTTTGTTTCATAGACCTCAGAGGATTAGAGTAACTTCTCCAAGGTCATTTGGCTGCTGGTGGGTGGATCCTCTGCATAATACAGTGTAGTTCTGTGTCATGCTGGGTATAGTGTTAGTGTCACAGTGTCATAAGAACTGGCCTCTGAAGTACTATAATGAACTTGAAGTGGGATCTCATGATGTTGCCCAGCCTGGCTTCACAGTTCTGGGCTCCATTATTCTCTTGCCTCAGCCTCCTGAATATCTGAGATACAGCTATGTGTTACTCTGTGTGCCTCTGGCCTTTTTATTATGCCACTTTCAGTATCTTTTGCATCTCTATGAGCTGTCATTTCATAGTAACTGTCTTTTCTTTCTGCTACTATGTCTGTATCTACTTGACGACATTGTTTTTCTGCTTGAGTAGGTATCTTGAAGTGGTACTATGCCTTTTTTTTGGTGGAACTGGGTGTTGAACTTAGGCCTTTGCACTTGCCAGGGAAGCACTTATTCCACTGAGCCATCTCCCTGGCCCTAACCTTTTTTTTTTTAATACTGGAGATCAAACTCAGGATCTCGCACTTGGCAGGCAGGTGCTTATGCTGCTGAGCTATCCCCCTGGCCTTTCCTGAAATATTAACTATATGTGTTTGTAAAACCATTTTCCTTGTTAGTGAAATGGTTTTTTTTTTTTGTCTTTTTGAGACAGGGTCTCACTATGCAGTTCAGGCTGGCCTTAAGCTCAGGCTGGTCTCGAACTCACAACAATCCTCCTGCCTCAGCCTCCCGAGTGCATGCGCCATCACGCCAGGCTGAAATGTCATTTTTTGTTTACTTTTTTTAATTCAATTTTTATCTTTTCATTTTAAAATAATTTTTTAATGAAATTTGCAAAAAGGTTATGTAGAATTCTTCTATACACTTCATTCAGCTTCCCCAGATGTTAGTATCATAGATAATTATAACAGAATTATCAATACCAAGAAATTACATTGTTGTAATACTACTGGCTTAAGTGGGGGTGGGGAGAGATAGCTCAGTAGAATAAGTGCTTGCCAGCAACGGCCTGAGTTCAATCCCTGGTTCCACCAAAAACAAAAAACAAAAAAACTACTGGTTTAAGCTTTTAAAAAATTTTTTTTTTCTTTTTAAAAATTTTTTTTTTTTTTTTTTGGTTCAGGGTCTCACTATGCAGTTCAGACTCAGTGATCCTCCTATCTCAGCCTCCCCAGTGCTGGGATTACAGGTGTATACCATCATGCCTGGTTTCAGGGCTGGCATGGTGTGTGGTACCAGGGATCGAACTTGGGACCTTATGTTTGCCAGGCAGACCCTTAGACTGCTGAGCTATATCCCCAGCCTCTATTTAATCTTTTTAAAAAATCTTTTGTTCATTTATTTGGCACAGAGTCTTGCTATAAAGCTCAGACTGGAAGTGATCCTCCTGTCTCGCCTCCCCCGAACTAGAATTGCCGCCACACTCGGGCAGGGCCAGCTCAGCACAGGACTGGCATGGCATGTCTACTGGGGATTGTACCTGGTTCCTTGTGCTTGCCAGGCAGGCACTTAGACCTCCAAGCTATCTCCTCAGCCCCTACTGGCTTAATCTTAACACAAATATTAGCACAAGTATTATCTATAGAAGTTATTTCTGTGTTGTTTGCTAGTAGGTAACTTTCTCTTCCTTTCATTCCATCTGTATTATTCATTGGAATTCTGACAACAACCTTTTTCTGTTTCTTCATTTATTTGTATAATTTAGAATAAACTTTGTTTATTATAATGTTTAAAATATAATTTATGTAATATGTTTATAATATATGGTGACTTTTACCAGGCAGCTTTTAATCAGTCCATTACTGTCATTTACTTTTTTGTTCATTCATTTTGGAAAGGTCCTTGGCCTGGCTCCTTTGATTCTCTTTCTTTTAATGAAGAGAGTAGGCAGCTAGACAGTTTGACCTTTTCAGAAGCACATTACTTAGCTTAGGTAGATTAAATAGTTTTAAAATTTGGCAGAAAGGAAGATGTTTTCTGGAACCCTACTCACTCTCTCTCATAGCTGACCTTTCGGGAAGCAGGAAACATCTCTCCCTGCTCTTGGTCCATTCACTATTGCAGAATTCAGGGGAAACTTGTACTGTGTATCTTGAACCTTTCAGCCACATATTCTTATAAACTGAGTTCCTTCATTAAGAGGCCTTATTTGCAACTTCACACATTAAGAGGAAGGTTTTCTTTTCTTCTTTCCCAGAACCCTCTCTTCCCTCTTCCTTGTCTTAGAGCCCATAGTGCCAGAACCTCTCTCACGTTGTTCTCAAGCTCTTCCTTTCCTTTTACTTCCAACTTCTGGTCCTCTGCAAGTCTTCCTGCTTATCTGCTTAAATGTCTTTCTGGTGAAGCCTTTGTTGTTCCTTTATTAGCTGCTACCAAACTGCTCTCTTTCTTTATTTTACCAGTATTTGCTAACATCAGTTTTTAATAATCTGATTTGTATGAATTGAATCTTGTTTTTAATGTTCCTATTTTTTGGTTCCTAGTGAGGTTACATACCTTTTATATTTCTATATTTTGGGGCCGTGGAGATGGCTCAGTGGAATAAGTGCTTCCCTGGCAAGCACAAGGGTCTGAGTTCAATCCCCGGTTCCGCAAAAAAAGAAAAAAAAAGAAAAAAAAAAATATATATATATATTTCTATATTTTCTTCACTATGAATTGTCAAACATACTTTGACTATTTCTCTTCTAGTTTGTTGGCTTTTATCGTTTTCTTTTTAGAACTCACTAATGTTAATTTTAATGAAGCCTAATTTAAAATTCTTTTCACAAATTGTTTATGTTTTCTGCATTTAAAAATTTTGGTGCTGGGGCTGGGGAGATGGTTCAGTAGAACAGGCGTTTGAGTTCAATCCCCGGTTACGCCAAAAAAAAAAATCAGTGCTACCTTGAGTCAAAAAGGTATCCTCCAGTATATTCTTCTAACAAGTGTGTGTGTGTGTGTGTGTGTGTGTGTGTGTGTTACTGATGCTTGAACCCAGAGCTTTCACACTGAGTAACATACCTGTGTGTGTGTGTGTGTTACTGATGCTTGAATCCAGAGCTTTCACACTGAGTAACATCCCTAGCCCATGTACTTTACTTAATAAATTACTAAGTTGCTCAGACTGAGCTTGAACTTGGAATCATCTTGCCTCTCAGTCTCCTAGCATGCTGGGATTATAGGCTTGCACAACTATGCATGGCTTACTTTCTTAATGGTTTTTAAGGCATTATTATTCTTATATTTATGGCTTTAATCCACATGAAGTTTATTTTCTTTGCTGTAGTATTATATACCCTAACTATAATTGTATTTATTAGATTATATTACCATTTTTTTTTTGTGTGTGTGTACTACTTTCACTAGGCCATGAACTCCCCATCTATAGAGTAAATGTTTTTTTGGGGGGATCAAACTCAGGACCTTGTGTTTGCCAGGCAGGAGATTAAGCTGCTGAGCCATCTCCCCAGCCCCATACAGACTAAATCTTAATTTTTCAATGCTTAGTTTCCATTCTTAGACATTCAGAAGAAACAGCTGAAGATTTCTCATATTCCAGGGCTCTTAAAATGGCTCTGAAGTAATTCATCCTACAAACGTGAACCTTGGTTTATTCGATCAGCAAATATTTTCTTAAGATAATTTGTGTACCATGGATTTCCCCCTTAAAAGTATGCAATGCAGTGTTTTTAGTATATTCATAGTGGGTTAGGGATATAAGTGGCATAGTGCCTGCCTGGCAAGTGCAAGGTCCTGAGTTCGATTTCCAGTACCAAAAAAATAAAGAATGGTGTATTCACAGAGTTGTGTCTTCATCCCCACTATTTAATTCTAGAACCTTAAAAAAAGTGACTTAAAACATGTGTTGATATCCCTTCTCAGGCACTCCTCGGGAAGCAGGAAACATCTCTCCCTGCTCTTGGTCCATTCACTATTGCAGAATTCAGGGGAAACTTGTACTGTCTGTCTATCTTGAACCTTTCAGCCACATATTCTTATAAACTGAGTTCCCTCATTAAGAGGCCTTATTTGCAACTTCACACATTAAGAGGAAGGTTTTCTTTTCTTCTTTCCCAGCAAAAGTCTTGGCTTCTGCTAATTTGCTTTCTGTCTCTGTAGTTTGTCTGTTCAGGATATATTATATAAATGGAATCATACAATATTTGCCTTTTGTGTCTGGCTTTTTTTCCCACTTAGCATAGTAGTTTTAAGGCTCATCCGTGTTTTAGTATGTTTCAAGACCAAGCTGAGTAATATTCCAGTGGTCGTGGTGCTGGGGATTGAACTTAGGACCTTGTGTTTGCCAGGCAAGTACTTATTCTATTGAGTTATCTCCTCGGCCCCCTAATATGTTTGATGTATCCATTTATTCATCTGTTGATAGGATTTGGAGGGTTTCCACTTTCATGAGCTGAGATATTTTCGCTTTCATGAGTGTGTGGTGCTGAGGATCAGACTCAGAGCCTCGCGTGTGCTAAGCATGTGTATTTCTAGTTCCTGCCTCTTACAAATAATGCTGCAATGAATGTTCTTTCACAAATTTTGTTTAAACATTTGTGATATAGTTACTGGACCATAACTGTTCAACTTTTTGAGAATTTGACAAACTATTTTTCAAGTGTGGGGCTGTGATTCCTCATCTTCACCAATACTTGTTAATGTCTGTTTGCTTTGTAGGTATGAAGGGGCACCATTGTGGTTTTGATGTGCATTGTCCTTTTGGCTAATGATTGTTGAGCATCTTTGCATTGTGTGTGTGTGTGTGTGTGTGTGTGTGTGTGTGTGTGTGTGTGTGTGTGTAACTGGGGATTGAACTCAGGCTCTTGTGCTTGCCAGGCATATGCTTATTCTACTGAGCCATCTCCTTGGCCCCGTATTTGTTGTATTTTCATTAGAGTATCTTTTTTGGAGAAATGCCTATTCAGATCCTATGCTCATTAAAATTTTTTTAACTTTTAAAAAATCTTTTATTTATTTATTTATTTGATATAGGATCTTGCTACACAGCTTGAACTTGTAGTGATCCTCTTGTCTCAGCCTCCCCTGTGCTGAAATTACAGACTTGTGCTACCATTCCTGGTTTCAGTGGCCAGCATTGCACACCTGGGGTTCTGGGGCTGGCATAGCATTCAGTACAGGGGTCAAACCCAGGTTCTTGTGCTTGCCAGGCAGGCATTTAGACCACTGAGCTATCTCCCTAGCCACCCATTTAAAAAAAAAATAATCGACTTATTTTTCAATCAGTATATCCCTTATTTCCTTTTATTTTTTTCTTTTTAGAGTTCTTTATCCTGGCTACAAGCTATCTTATCAGCTGTATGATTTGCAACTATTTTCTCATAGTCTGAGGTTGTTGTTTTACTTTGTTGAAACACAGAAGGTTTTTATTTATTTATTTATTTATTTATTTATTTATTTATTTTTTTTGCGAAACCGGGGATATGAACTCAGTCCCTTGCACTTGCCAGGGAAGCGCTTATTCCCCTGAACCATCTCCCCGGCCCCATAGAAGGCTTTAATTGTAATGACAAAAATGTCTGTTTTTTCTTTTGTTGCCTGTGCTTTAAGTGATGTATTTAAGAAATCATTGTGTAATCCAAAGTCATGAAGATTTACTACTGTGTCTCCCCCCTCCCGTGTGTGTGAGTGTGTGCGCGCGCGCGTGCATTAAATGAAATCCTCCGATCCTCCCTTTCTTAAGGCAGTCTTGCTAAGACATGCAGGCTGAGCTCAAACTTGTGATCCTTTTTCCAAGACTCCCAGAGTGCTGAGACTAGAGAGTACTTCACCATGCCCAGCTTTACTACTCTTGTGTTACATGGATTTTATAATTTTAGGTCCTGTGCTTAGGTTTCTGGGCCGCTTTGTGTAGTTTGAGATACAGGTCCAACTCTTTATTTGTGGATGTCCAGCTGTCCCAGCCTTGGCATTCTTGTCAGAACTCAGTTGGCCATAAATATAAGGGTTAATTTCAGACTTAAAATTCTATTTCATTAATCTCTATTTTTATACTTATGCCAATACCACACTATCTTGATTACTGTAACAGCTTGGCTTTTGTAACATCAAATCTGGTGTTTGTCCAAGTGTTTTTGTGGTTGTTAGAAAAATTATGTAAGTACAAAATAGCAGAAATGGCTAATAGCTGTTGTTCATGTAATGATAGTAAGCTCTCATTGAGGCCATTTGCTGTTCTTTTCTCTCCTGGTGATGGAATAAGTTTTGAGAGAGAGAGAGAGAGAGAGAGAGGGTGAGAGCAAGAGTGAGCTCTGATCCTTGTAATTTGAGTAATAGCTACACATAAATCCTCAGAGTGGCTCTGCAGGTCCTCTTTGCCCTCCCTAGGGATGACTGGCATTGGTCAGATGCATACCCGTGGCTTGGAGAGGAGCCTGTACTAGCACTCATTGACATTTTACTGGCTGTCAGGGGACGCATGGGCTTTGGAAGCTTTCACTAGCATTAATTACCCCTAATGCACTATCATTTTTGACAGTAATAAGCTAAACAGAAGGGTTATTACTCCCATCAAAAAGGCTGCATTTCCTGATGTTAAAACATTTTTTGAGATGTACGTGGCATGCAGTGCAGGCGAAAAAGAAACTGGCATGATCCCATGAAAGCAGGCCTGTCTGCGTTCACATGGAGAAACAAGTGCCTTTTTTTTTGTTGTTGTTAACTAGGAAAACAGTTTTGGTTTGAAGGAGGAAGTAGCTAACCAATAAGGATCCTCCACTGAATTCTTTAAAGAGCTTTGAAAAAATTCTGATAGTTTTTGTTGCTACGTTTGCTTTAAAAGAATAGCATAAAAACACTTTACATCTCAATATTTACAGAGTTCCCTTTGTAGCAAGATTTTAGGAACAAAGAATTTTCTTTGGACTATTCCCTATTCACGTAATCCTACAGTATTTCTATGCTATAGAGAAAGCTATTGCTTAGGAAGCCTTTTAAAATAAGAGAATAAGCCAAGAATTGCTCCAAGTATTTGACTGTAGTTTATCCTGTGCTCATTCTTCTGTTCTGTGTAGTGTGGGAGCACTCAGAATGTCTTTAGAACAAACAGGCCTCCTGCCCATGCTGCTCCTGAAAGCCAGTAATCAGGAGGCCAAGTGAAAACCCGAAGTTGGTGGCCTCCTTAGCGCTATGAGTGGGAAACACCACGGAGAGCTGCACAGTTCTTTATATGTTTTTAGGACTGTAGCTCAGTGGCAAAGTGCTTGCCTACTACATACCAGCCTCTGGTTTCATCCCAAGCACCTCAGGAAGCAGCAGCAGTTCGGGTATATCCATCTGCTCATACAAAGGATTGACTATTTGAACATTATACAGAGTCCACCAAAAAGTATATGCACACTTCAGGAAGAGAAAATCTTGTATAAATATTTTAATACTAATTAAAATTTTTTTGGATACAGGGTTTTGCTACACAGTTAAAACTCAAAATGATCCTCCTGTCTCATCCTCCCCAACACTGGGATTATAGGCTTGCACCACCACACCCAGTTTCAAGGCCTGCAGGATGTACCCAGGATTCTGGGACCAGCATGGCATGTGGTACCAAGCATCGTACTCATGTCCTTGTGCTTGCCTGGCAGGTGCTTAGACTGCTGAACTATTTCCCTAGCCTTTAATACTAAATTTATTGAGACATAAAAATCTTAATAGGCATGTGGACAAAGGAGTCAGTTTACTGGGAATCAGTGTCTGCTGTGTGTATTTATATGAGCTTTTCCTTTCCAGAAATGTGTCTGTGTTTTTTTTGGCTGACTCTATATATTATATTGGGTAGTATTTGTAATATAAAAAGTAATAGAAAGGGCTGGAGAGATAGCAGTCTAAGCTCCTGCCTGGCAAGCTCAGGGACCCAGGTTTGATCCCTAGTACTGCATGCCATGGTTGCACACACCTGTGATCCCAGCACTAGGGAGGCTGAAACAGGATCACTGTAAGTTTGAGCTGCATAGTGAGATCCTGTACCAAATTAAAAAAAATAATAATAGACAACAGTATGTGACCCACAATCTCATTGTCCAAATAATCTTCATGTTTAAAAAACTGGGGTAAATAGGCATGCACTTAAAATTTTGTTTAAGGCTGGACATAGTGGTACATGCCTGTCAATCCGAACTGCTGAGGAGGCAGAGGTGGAAGGATCACACATTCAAGGCTAGCCTAGGTAACTTAGCAAGACCTTGTCTCAAAATAAAATTTTAAGCTTTGCACAGTGGCAATGGAGGTGCGATTATTGCTAATTGAAAACTTTTCCCAATACCGCGCCATGACGACCTGAAATATAGTTGGCATTGGCAATTTTTGACAGTAAAAAAAAATTTAAAAAGACCAGGGAATGTAGCTCAGTGATAAAATCCTTGTTTAATACACATGATATGACCTTGGGTTCAATTCTTAGCACTCCTGGGGGAACTTTAAAAAAAAAGAAAAAACAGTAAAAAAAGAATGCATATAATAATGATTTAATAGTATATTTCTTTCTTATGTACACAAAAGGATCTTTTGATAGAGCGAACCGTGCTCTGCTTTTGTCACGAAGAGCCCAGATTTACCCTTGAGGGTCAGTGACTTGGAGGCCACACCATGGCCCGCCCACAGTGCTCCTCTTGTAGAGGCTCACCCTGCTCTCTAGACTCACTGCCAAGCAGTGATATCAAGTATAATTCTGCTACTAGCACGAATGTAATTAAAGGTAGGAGGTAATAGCTCTGTATCTAGCCATAGACTTTACCTTGTTCTCTAATTCTTCACAGTAATTCACATAGTGCATGTACTGCTATTTATCTAGTTAGTGTCCTGTTTATAGATCTTTAGGTGGGATGATAATGTCAGGATCACATTTACAAATTAAATGAGTAGTCCTTAAAAGAATGATCCATAGGAATGAAGAGGGAATTGCCTGGTTAATGTTAATAAAGATTGCAGAGTAGTGACCTTGCAGACATTATTTTTATAGCATGGCATGTTACTTATTTCTTCCTTCTTCCAGAACTGCCTGAGGTCTGAATTACTTCCTTATCTTCCTGCCAGTGGAATGTTTCCCACTCTGCAGTCAGGGGATACCCCCCATCCCATCCCCAACTTAAGTCATAGTTTTTTATCCTGCACTTTCACTTTCACAGCACTTTGTACGCTCCTCCATAAAGCAGCAGCCTGTTTTAATTAATGGTTTTCATATTGACTGGAAGTGTACATTGTCATCTGTGTATCCCCTGCACCAAGGCACTCTACTTGTGATAGGAAGATGTAGGGGAAATGGTCTTAGTGAGTATCTCTTTTAGCAACTAGTAGCCTGGTCAAAGCTCTTTGCTGTTTTGTTAAGCCTTCCGCTCCTCAGATGCAATTGTGTGAATACTCCTGTGGGCTAAACTGTGTATAGTGATAACTTGCTTTGTTTTTGAGCCCTGTGAGTCTATTTAGAGAGGTTGGAGAGCCCAAATAGAGGCTCCTGGCTTCCTCTCTGGGATTTCTGTTCATCCCAAAGATGAACAGTGGCCGTTCCTTCCTCCACTAACTTCATGACAGGCAGTGATGCTAAATATCATTCTACCTATAGGTGGCTGAATATTCAAAAATAGATGGTAATGGCTTTATGGCTTCTAGTAATACATATATTCTTCTTTGTAAAAACAAACCCATACATCTTATTCAACCAGGCTTTGTCACAAAATAGTTATCATGGAGGTAAGAGAGAAGGCGATTAGAAAGAATAGCTGGTATCTATCTTTCTGTCATTAATTTTTCTTCTTTGCCCTTGATTTGAGATCGTCACACCTTATATATGGCATTTTAGAAAAGTGCTAAAGTTCTGTCTTTTGGGTCTTTGCCAGGCCTTCCATCTCTGTTCCTTGATCCTGACTTAGACTGTAAACCAGTAGAATTTGATGAGGATTTCCTGAAGTATTACACTCAAATATTTGGAAGGCTCAAAGATATATTTGCACATAAGTACCTCGGGTTTGCATAATTTGCACATTCAAACTTAGATTTTAACTCAGACATTTCCCATGAATAGGCTTTTAACATTTCTTTGTATTTGGGGGGGATATTTACATTTATTTTATTAATTTTTAAATTACTTATTGGGGATCGGGAGATAGCTCAATAGAATAAGTACTTGCCTTACAAGTTCAAGGGCCTGAGTTCAATCCTTGGTTAAAATAGATAAATAAAAATAAATTACTTATTTACTCATGTTAGCTAGCTCCTCTTTGAAGTGATATTTATAAGGAAAACATAGAATGTAAAAATTGTAAGAATCAAGATGGACCAGCTTGTGCTTACAGTAAACTCCAAATTCAGTGTTTTAAAACAATAAAAGACTTGGAGATCGTAGCACATGTCAGAGGCTAAGGCAGGAGGGAAGTGAACACCTTAGTGTCTTAGCGAAGCTGGCTGGTGAGTCAGGTGGGTGCTCAGCTTCATCTCCTTCCATCCGGGCACAGGTGTGGGAGCGAGCTGCTCTGCACATTGTAACAGTCTGCTTCTGCACACATTTTATTGGCCAAAGCAAGCCACATGGCTATGCTTTACTTTAGAGAAAAGAAGAGGTTAGAATTCTGCCACATACACGGAAGGGAGATAAGCATTTGGTGAACTGTACAGATAATTACCATAGCTTCTTCAGTCTTCATGGTAGTTACAGTACTTTTTCATGCAGTTGAAGGACCCCAGGGAAGCTGCAAAACTAGGTGCCTACACACGTGGATTTTGAGTGCATGAGCTTGAATAATGGTTTAGTCATTTACTGTCTAATCTTGAGAAAGCAGCTTAGTCTTCTAACCTTTAATTTCCCATTTGAAATAAAATGTCTGTAGTATTTTTGTGAAGATTAAATGAGATTGTCTTTACAAAGCCAGTGCTTTTCACAGAGTAAGCACTCATTGAATCTTTTTTTGGAGGGCATGGGGAGTCTTTTTGAGACAGGGTTTTGCTATGCAGCTCAGGCTGGCCTTGAACTCACTTTGTAGCCTAGGCTGGCCTTGAACATAGTGATTCTCCTGCCTCTGTCCTGAGCACTGGGATTACAGGTGTGCACCGCCATTCCTGGCTGCTACTGAATCTTAGCTGTCACTAGAATTGAGAGCTTATTGATTTGAATTACTTAAAAGTTACTCCTTTAGCACATGCTTGTGACCCCAGCACTCAGGAGGCAGGAAGAACTCTGCAAGTTCAAGGACAGCCTGAAAAACATAGCAAGACCCTCACTCAAAAAATAAAGGTTACTGCTTCATAGTTTTCTCCTTTATGTTAAAGAACTCATGAAAAGGTACACCTTGAAAAATATATACCTATATCATCCAACCAAAGCCACAAAAGGAAAGAAGGAATAAGAATCTGGGAGTTGCTTTTTAGGCCTCAGGATGGGCAGAGAAGACCACCTTGCTTAGTCAATTTTGCTATCACTTTTGATGGCATCTGTCAAGGTTCCTACCACTGAAAGAAAAACAATAAGACTTCTGTCTTAGAATTTTAATATCTTAACTTTTTTAAAGATTAGATGATTTGAGATGTACATGTTCACTCTTTGTGTACCTATTGACTGACTTGGCGGTTATCTTCTGTATTTTGCTCTAGCTCAGAGTCAAGATCTCCACTGAAGTTGGCATCACAAATGTTGATCTGTCCACTGTGGATAAGGATCAGAGTATTGCACCCAAAACTACCCGGTAGGTGAGAGAGGCTGTGGGGTTCCCAGCTCTAAAGTGAGAAGAGCATGCTTTGGCACTGTGTCCTCCAGGTGGGATCTGCAGTGACCTATCTTGCACTCAGTGCTCTGGAGACTAGTTCCTGTGGTGCTGCTTGGTATCTGAGCAGAGCTTGGATTCTCTGTCCTGATGTCCAATCCAGGAGCAATCTGGTTACTACCAGTTCACAATGGGATACAGGGTTTCTAGGATATAAGTCTTGAGTTCACATATGTCATGAAGCACATTATTTAGTTCTGAGTGGAAAAGCAGTGTATTCATTTATATTTTGGCACAGTTGCCTTATCTTCACATAGTCATGGATTTACTTCCAGTGTCCTCATGGGGGCTGTGTCTGGTCCGTGGTTGGTCTGAGGTCAGTCGGGAGCCTCAGAGGTCATTAGAATTGAGGTGGTAAACACCTAGTACTAAGGCTACCCTTTCTCTTGCCAAGTCCATACAGGGCATTACTGAGTCATAGTACTTGTCCCTGCTGAGATAAGACACTGCTGAAGGTGACCATGAATAGTTGGTCAGAATGCTGAATGGTGCTCATTTGCAGGAAAGAGGACAGGTGTTTATCTAGATCTCTGGGTATAGTTCGTAGCCTAATTTTATTTAACTAGCATGGTGGTAGTAGGTGAACGTTGAAGGCCATTTTGAAAGCAGGGAATGTTACCCAGCGCCTGGAAGCCAGTAGTCACTCCTTTTATGTCATGCTTCTGTCTCCTGTTGGTTATCATCATAGTGATACTGGAGAGAAAAACGTTGTTTGAGAATTCACTGAAGTAGTATCTGTGAGAGTACATCCCAAAGTTTATGACTGAGCAGTTGGTCTTTATTCATGAATAAATTTAAAGGTAGAGTATTAAACCCAAGTATAAATACAAAATAAAGCCAGGTGACAGTTGTGTAACCATTTGGCTTATTTACCCCCTGGCCATCTTATTCAAAAGTTCCAAGAAATAGCAATGCCAAAAAGTAGTTTTCCTTCACAAGATTTCATTTTGACAAAATGACTTTAAAACCCAATTTCAGGGCAGAAAAATAAATTGAAGTAGTGTCCAGTAACAAAATACATTTTCTAAAAGAAGACAAAAGCTCAGTCTTTGTTGTTGTTTTTTTTTTCTTTTACTTTGCATTCCTTTTTCCCTCTGTCTCCTAGCCTTATACAAATAATGCTGCTGGCATCAATCCCATGACTGTTTCTCCTGCAGCTCTGCCAGTCCAGCTCTCAGCCCGACTCTCTGCCTGCAGAGGTCTACGTGAGCTTTAATAGCTTGGTTGAGTTGAGACCTTAGGTCCTTGAAGTGAAAGCCCAGAGGTATAGGCATCTGCATGGAGCATTTCTTCAGACTGCTTTTCTCTGTCTTGGCTTGGGGGTTGGGGGTGGAACTCTGTGGTACAGCACTTGCCTGGTGTACAGAAGATCCTAGGTTTGTTTCCCAGCAGCTCAAAGAAACGAAACTAAGTAAGAACAAAAAACCCTTCCCACGTGTGGCTTTATCAATCTGCTTTGTTTTGTATTGTTCTGGGTTTTTGGTACCAGGAATTGAACTGAGACTCACACTTGCCAGGCAGGTGCTGTGCCACTAAGCTGTATCCCCTACCCAGTCAATCAATCCACTTTGACTGTCTTACCAGAGGAGAGGGAGGATTAAGCAGTCAAATGAAGAATGGATTCCTTGCCTGTTCTCCAAGATGCGGCCTGACAACTCTGTGTAACATCTCTTTCAGGGTAACCTACCCAGCCAAAGCCAAGGGCACATTCATCGCAGACAGCCACCAGAACTTCGCCTTGTTCTTCCAACTGGTGGATGTGAACACTGGTGCTGAACTTACCCCTCACCAGGTCAGGAAGAAGCCAGACAATTAATTCTCTTGACTGGAAACATGAATGTGCACTATAGTGATGATGTGGTTTAACATGGACAAGAGAAAATGACATGTTCCTGCTTTCAGTTTTTGACTCCAAGCTCTGGCAGGCCCACCTGATGCTCTACCCCTCTATGTGGAATTCATGCCTGCCTGTCTACCTGCCCGCCTCTCTCTGTCTCTCTTTCTCTCTCTCTCTCTTTCTCTCTCTCTCTCTCTCTCTCTCTCTCTTTCTCTCTCTGTCTGTGAGTACTGGGAATTGAACTCAGGACTTTACACTTAGCAGGCAGTTGCTATGCTGCTGAGCTATCTCCCCAGCCATGCCTCTTTTAAAATGATGAGCTGATATTGAAAAGATATGTTTAGGACAAGTTAGCACTTAATTGAATTGATGTAAAGGAAAATTTTTTGATGTAAAGGAAAAGGAGAATTTTTTGATGTAAAGGAAAAGGAGAAAGATTAACATTTCAAGAAAGGGAGAACCTAAGCAGAGGACCCAGCTCTTATTTGTGTTTTGAGACAGGGACTTACTTAGGTAGTTCAAGCTGGCCTTAAACTCACAGCGGTCCTCCTTTCTCAGCTCTCTGACTGCTGAGATGACAGGCTTGTACCACCGTGCCCAGCTGTCCAAATCATTTCTTTGTTGTGGAGTTCTGAAGAATAGCCTTTTAAAAGCTTGTGTAATAAAAGCAGCATACTTCTTTTTCATATAGGAAATGGAAATTATCATTTTAAAGATTTTCAAACCAGGTAGCCTTTTCTCAAAGTACCTAAAATGGCCCCTTGCTCTCAGATACCTCCCCTAACTCCTACCTCTATCATCAACATTAGAGAAAAACCACTCTCAGTCCTGCCATGTGTGGTTAAGTGTTGTGTAAAGGAAACTATAGGTAAGTACTTTGGCTGCTTATAGTTAAGAAAAAAATGAGGGGGCTAGAGGGATGGCTTGACAGTCTTAAGCACCTGTCTGGCAAGCACAAGGACCTGAGTTTGATTCCCAGTGCCGCATGCCATGCTAGCCACTACAGCTGGGCATGGTGGCACACGCCTGTGATCCCAGCGCTGGGGAGGCTGAGACAGGAGGATTGCTATTGAGTCCGAGCTGCATAGCGAAGCCCTGTATTAAATAAACAAATAGCATCTTTAAAAAATTTTTGAGAAAAGAATGAGGGAACTCATGACTTGGCTTCAGGGTCCGTGTTGGCCCTTAGTGGTAATCAGCAGTTGTATCTAGGCTGAGAGGCAGAGCAGCTGCTACAGTGACTGGAGCTGCATGCAGACCTTCTTACGCCTTTCTTGTGGCTGCAGCTGCTGTACCTGTGCTGCTGAGCTCCTCTGGGGCACAGTCCTGGCACCTCTCCGCTCCTCTCTGCTCCTTCCCCTCTACCACGAAACTCCAGGGCCTTTCACAGTTTCACCTCCTGTTCTGGGTGTCTTGATCAGCACACTTAGCCATGGCTGGCTGACTTGTAAGCCCTTCTTATCACTTCCAGTTCTTTTCCACAGTGACCTTTGCCAGACAAATAACACAAAGGAAGAGTATGAGGGGAAGGGATTTTAAGAGTGGATTGGTAAGAATAGGATTAGGGCAGGGAGAATGGGGAAGGAAACAGAACTTTAACTGAACACTTGCTTCCTCCAAGTTCTGTTTTGGAATCCATGGCTCCCAGATAGAAACAGCATTTTTGCAGATGAGCTTGGCAGCCACTTGCACTTAGCTGAAAAGGTCAGGCATCCGGTTCCTGGCTGAGACACATCACTGTTGATGGGGTGGTTTGCATCTCTGAGCTCCTTTCCCTAATTAGGTGCAAATGAGATTTCACCTTTTTCTATAGTTCCAGCACTGAGTGACCATGGCAACTCATTTAATGTTTGTGCTGTATGGTCTGTAATTGGAACCTCCCTACCTGCCTTGTTGAATTCTTTATTTTCAAACACTTCAAAGAAAAGCTCTGAGTAAATACTAAATTTTGTGGTACAATGTTCACAACTTTGATTCTTTCCACAATTCTGGTCACAAACTGTGTTGGAAAGAACTGAATCAAATTCAGTGGTGAGGTTCAGTGTGGACCCTATGGGAAAATTTGATTTGGTTCTCATCCAATTTGGTTTGTGACTAGAACCACCAAGAAAATTAAGTTCATGAACCGAGGTACCTCTGCAGTTGTAAAGCAGAAAAATCTTAGTTTTTTCTGTGCCATTGGGACGGGGGTTTAAATGATTAAACTCAGTATCATTACACTGAGTATACTACTGGCAGCTGTTGGCTGAGCAGCTATGTCTATGTGCTGTGCCCAGAGCCACATGCTTTGCATTCCTTATTACAAATCTTGATGCACATATACCACATGCAGAAGCTAATCTGCCTGGTTTAAAGGTGAAGAAATCAGGATCCAAGGAGGTTAAATAACCTGCTCAGCTAATAACTAGTGGAGCCTGCTTTATCTGTCTTCAGAGCTGGGGCTTTCTCTGACATCAGGCTGCTCTGCTCAATTAGAACTCTGCCTTGCTGTCGACACCAGCGCTGCCTCTACTAAATCTTTAGCTGGAGGCACTAGGAAATTGAAAACAGGCCTTTTACAGTTCCAGTTCATTTCCCTTCTTTTCACCCTCTAGTGAAGAAGTTAATTGGGCAGCAAAGGGGCCAAAAGGCTGGCAGGAAGAAGAAATTGCAGCTGTAGCAAAGGATTTAAATCATCCACAAACTGGGCACTGGGCATTTAGTCCCCCCTAAGTTCAGTTTCTTTCCATGCACCAGCAAAAAAATTGTCTCTGAGCTTAAAATCTAGGATGAGATGGCTATTGCTTCCACTGGGTAGCTCTGGTAGATCCTGGAACTCTTGCTGTCATGAAAAAACTGACAGTCTGCTGCCTGGTTGATATGTCATTGGGCCCACAGGAAGGTTGTTGCTGCTGGTGTTACTGTTCTGAGCTGCTGGGGTCTTTGAACTATATTTGTAGCCTTTATTTTATTTTATTTTGTTTTTTTATTTTTTTCTGAGTTGCCCAGGATGAGCTCAGAGTTCTTCTCCTGCCTCAGACTCCCAGAATGCTGGGATTATAGGTGTGCACAGTGTACCTAGCACCCACACAGAGTTTTGAAATGATCAGTTAGAAGGTTGTGTTATTGTTCTATTTAGACATTCGTCCGACTCCATAATCAGAAGACTGGCCAAGAAGTGGTGTTTGTTGCAGAGCCAGACAACAAAAATGTGTACAAATTTGAACTGGACACCTCAGAAAGAAAGATTGAATTTGACTCGGCCTCAGGCACCTACACTCTCTACTTAATCATTGGAGATGCCACTTTGAAGAACCCAATCCTCTGGAATGTGGTATGTGTCTGGCTGTACCTGACCCAGATGCAGGTAGTTGTGCCATTGTCACAGATAGCTTGTTTCCGGGCCCCCAGGGCTCTTCACCAAGCCTTGCCTGTGCCTCTCAGGCAACAAAAAAGCTGTGAGGTGGGGCATTGTGTCCTGCTCTGTAAATAGCTTCAGGCTTGTGCAGGTAGCTTGCTGCAAGGTGAGTGCTCAATAAATACATATATGTATTTGGTACAGGGTCTCACCATGCCACTTGGACTCATAGTGATTCTCCTGCTGGGATTACAGGTATGGGCCACCGCACCAGGTCTCGGTGGCAGATTGAGCATGCCTGGGGACAGGGTCCGTGTGGCAGGTGGTGCTGGGAGTCAAACCCTGGCCCCTGTGCTTGCCTAGGCAGGAGCTCAGTCCACTGAGCTAACTTGCTGACCCTGCTAAATATAAATTGTATTGTAGATTGCCCTCATGCATTTCAGTAACTCTGAATTCCTGTAAGTGATACTAGAAAGAGAATTTTGTGTTACAGTCAGATTGTGAAGAATGCTTAGATGTAAAAGGCCCTGGCTATTGAGCTACAGTATAGTGTCATGGAAGAAATAAGGTTTGAATTTTCATAATAGCTCAGGGTAGTGTTATGCCAGTTAGTTGTGAGATTACAAAATGCTATTAAACTGATGACCATTTGTGTAGCACGTTGAGCTTTTCACCTACACCCTTCACTTTGGATTAGTGTGATGACAGAAAACTTCTTGAAAGATATAGCTTCGAGCAAGGAGTGGCAAGGCAGGGGCTTTGTCAGGCTGTTATCTGGGGGCTGAGGGCTGACGGGGAGCAGCGCTGAGAAGCTCCACGTGCTCCTGGGGAAGCATGAGTGCTGCTGTCTTTCAGAGCCCCTGAGCCCTGTGGAGAACAGCAGAGGGTGCATCTGGGAAGGGGCAGAGGCCATATTGTGGTCTTGAGAAGACAAGGGGACAGGCGTATTGCCCTGTGTTCAAGGTTCCCTTTCTTCTCCTGGACTTTAGGCTACTTTTGTACAAAAGTGCATTTTCATTTTTTTTCTTTTCTTATGTGACTACATTACATGTCGAAGGGACAGCCAGCAGTTTCTGATTATAGCTGAAACAGCCAGTATACCAGCTGAGATTTTTGTATTAGGCAGCTATATGAAGCTTTTTCTATCATAGTAGTAGGAAATTGGAACTCTTATTCTAAAAAACATCCTCCGCAAATACTTGTTTTGCTCTTGAAA